>JAANSN010002568.1:0-23219 GCA_036850665.1 Dicranocentrus wangi
GGTGTTCTACTGAGTAATTTTGGGGTGGGACTTTTAGTTTCCCCGAGATTTTTTGGCTGCTATGGATTTTATTTTATTTCTATAGGATTTTTTGGTTACTATGGAGGATTTTGGTTGCTATGGGGTTCTTTGGTTGCTAGGAAGTTTTTGGTTGCTATGGGAATTTTTGGTAGGTTGGTTGTTATTGGTGTGCCTTCTATGTACTTCATGCACTTTCCCTTTGTATTTTATGTAATTTTCTTTGTATTTTAGGTACTTTTTCTTTGTACTCTATATACTTTTTCTTTTTACTTTATGTGCTTTTTCTTTGTACTTTATGATCTTTTCCTTTGTACTTTATGTACTTTATCTTTGGACTCAGCGAGCTTTCTTATTGTACTTGACGTACTTTATTATTATAAACATTTATTAGCTTGCTGCAAAGGAGCGGCGAGCTTATGATCTTACCATGTCCGTCCGTCCGTCTGCCACGCATATTTTTTAAAAACAATTTAACTATTTTGATGTGGGACATGTGGGTTGCGCTAGATGCTAAAGTTGACGAGGTGGGGGTGTTTCGCATGAATGATTGGCGGTGAGTCTCAAAGGGATGATTGGGTACCCTACGGGATGGTTGGTGACGGTATGGAATCATTCTAGGGCCACTCTTTCGCCCCGTATTGGCAGTTGGAAGTTTAGGACATTTTCCCCTACGAGTTAGAACACTTTTGACATGCAAAAATGCAATAATTCGTGCGTGTGAGTTTTCTACCTGTTGGATTTGGGGGTGTTTTACAGGTTGCTGGGGATATTTTATCAGTTAGTTGGGGGTGTCCTACCAGGGGATTTCTTGATTGCTACTGGGTTTTTTGGTAGGGAGGTTTGAATTTTTTGGTTGGATTAGTCGGGGTTGGTGGGTGTATGTTTTTGATAAGGTTGAGGTTTTTTTGGTGGATTGAGAACACAAGTTTGGTTTGACGTGGTGGACTTGTTTTTTAAAAGTTTTTTTGTAAACATAAATTTTTTTGAAAAGATTTTAATAATAACATTTGGAGTAGTTGCGTGTATTTTACTAATACGTAATATTGTACTCACAAAGTTTTGTGATGGAGCTGGTATTTTCATCTTTCTTATTGGTATGAAAAAAAAATTAAAAATAGGGAGTTTACGTCATGGTATTGAAATTGCAAAATCGTGTTTTTGAAATTTGTTAAAATAGCAAATCTCGTGTTCACGTTTGCGTATTTCTATCCTTAGTGAGTTAATCTACGTATGAAACTTTTATTTCCAAATTGCAGAAAGATGCAATACCGAGTAAGGGGACATGCTCTACCTGGAACAGTGCGGTGAATTGAACATATATATATGGACCTGAATTCATGTGTAATTAGAGACGAATCCATTCACGTATGAGGACAGTTGTTTGCAGCTTTTGTTACTTGGACTTGGATTGTATCTTTTGTAATCTTGTAACAATATAAGTTATAAAAGTGTCTAAAACACTGAAAAAGAGTTCAAACTTTCTATTTTAATGAGCGTTTTGTTGGTAGGTGCAGTGTCGATGGCCCATTTTAAAATTGAAGTGTTTTTCCTGCTGATTCTATACCCTTCAAATTTTGTTTGCTTGTCCGATCATTGGATGATTTGTGAGGATGTTGACAACATAGCATGTCATTTCAAAAAACTTTTCAACTTAACCTCGGACCCCTAGCTATTGTACCGATTACCCTGAATTTCATAGAGAGGTTTTCCTTAGATCTGATAAAATTTCAGTCATATCAGATAACGCATTCCCGAGTTATCGCGCAGATAAATACACATAGACACACACATACAGCATCAGTCATTTTATAAAGCTAACGATTTATTTTGCTACTTAATAAGGAATAATAAGTGGTTTCGGGTGCTGCTGTCATGTTGTTTGCTTTTTAGTAATTATAATATATATGTGATTGCAATATTATTATGTTAGATAAATTGGAGTGTGGCATAAGTTGTTTCAGCCAGCCTCGTGCCCCAATTCTGTCTAATGATCGTCAATATTTCCTGTTTCAACACGTCTCCATGCATGCTGAGAAAGGAAAATGACTGCAAAATTAAAATATATCATAGGACTAATACGGCATGGTGTCGCTGTACTTTGCCAATTTTGATGTAAAATTATAGTGGTAAAATTTTCCATTTTCAACTTCAGGAAAGAAACCCCAAGTTTCCGCCTGGAGACTACATAGAAACCGACTACATATTTAATAGCACTACACAACTCCTGACATTGAGGAGCACAGCAGAGGATAGAGACAAAATAAACACCTACATTCAAATCACATTGTTGCAAAGAACAGAAAAGTCAAATCAATCTTATTATTATAATTCCGTTGTTGTTACCTGTTCAAATTAGCTTGCTTATGTAGTAGCTAAACTATTTAATTACGGAATTTACACTTGTAGTTAGTTCACGGTACTTCGTTTGGAAAAACTAATACTCTTTGGCTGTCCACCGTCATGGGCCGTCATTAATAAAAGACACGGGACTTGACGGGACTAAAAACACGTCTGAAGGAAACTCGAACAACTCGACATCTCGGTGCACGCTTCCGTCACACTCACGGACACCAAGACTTTGTCTTTTGCACGAACCACTAACTGGATGAAAGAGAATCAGCGGAGTTGAGTTATGATTTCCACAGAGAGCGAGGAGATGATGATGATCTGATGACCTGAGGAGCACGCCATCATCCAGCTGGGATTTGCAAAGGAAAAAAACAACGCAACAATGAAAATAAATGTTGTTGAGAAATGAATGAAAAGAATTAAATTGTAGCTTGATACTTTTACCCCCATTTTTCATGTTTTTTTTTAACTTCAACAAAGATTGGCTTATGGGTTGGGATGGTTGGAATAAAAGAATAGGAATAATTATATAAATACTGTAATTAAAATGCTGTAAAAACAGTCTTAATTTGTGTTAATGGATGTTCCCCCCGAGAATCTGCTTTCAATTGTCCAAATGAATGAAAAGAGGAGAGAGGAAAAACAAACAGAAAAACATGTAATGATTTTTAACTCGTCGTCACACTCGTCCAACCCAACTTTGCCCAGCCTGCCGTGTCGCAATTCTATCAATGAAGATATCATGCCATCATAATTAAGAGCCAAATTATTCCTTCCGCATCGTGCCGTGCATCTATCTATCCGCATTTTTTGCCGTCACGCTTCAGCTGAACACAATGCAATGATATTTTTTGAAGCAGAAAAATGCATTTTTCAACTCTGCAACTTACTGCAACACAATGGTAAATGGAGAACACACGTAAAAAACAAAATACACGCGTATGCAATGCTAACATAATATATGGATGCGAAAAAATTAATACCTACTTATAATATCACGAAATTGGTTTGATTCATAGTAACGCTTAATTAAAGTTTAACCGTTCAAAAAGTCGCAACTCTAGAATGTAATGTATCATGTATAACTTATTATTTGCCCTTCCTCAGTTGTTCAAAAGCGTTCACCACTAGCTGGTCTTCAGTAAAGACCAAAAACTCACATTTTCCACATTTCTGCATTGACTTTTGGTTGACAAAGGTGATGGAATTGAAGGAAAATATGGGAATTTTGACTGTTTTCCTTTTACTTCTATGCTCTATCCAGGGATTCGCGACATGTCTGGATTATGAACGGGAAGCGGAAGGCCCCTGTCGCCAAACTAACGTGGCTCCCAACTTAAACACAACTTGGGTATGTTATTCAAATGAGCATTTTCAAAAAATGATTCAGACAAATTAAAAAATTAATAATTTTGTTGTTGCTTCATTGGGGGTGTTGTACTGACACTGACAGGTTCAAAGCACTGACTTCCCCTATATTGTTGCCGGGAGCAAATACCACCTGTACAGACTTCTAAATACAAGTAATGCTGCCGAGAAGGACATCCCCGAGTACAAGTTTTACTACGAGGCCTGCCTCAAGGCAAGTATCGACAAGGACACGGGAACCGGCGCTCTGCTCTCCTTTGGTGGAAATGCAGCAAGGAATCAGCAGTTTCGAATGTCGCCGGTGGGTCCAGGCACCACGGATTTCACAGAAGTTAATAATGCAAGAGGGACGACGGGGGACACGGGTCGGTACACCGTCACCCTCACGGACAACAAGAGCTTTGTGTTTTTCTCCATCTGCTGGCTGAAGACGGATCAACGGGGTTGGGATTTGCTGTCAACGAAACCGGTGTTGGGGGAGGAGGAGGTGGCACTGATTGAG
The DNA here is from genome assembly GCA_036850665.1 of Dicranocentrus wangi. NCBI lineage: Eukaryota > Metazoa > Arthropoda > Collembola > Entomobryomorpha > Entomobryidae > Dicranocentrus > Dicranocentrus wangi. The sequence goes on from JAANSN010002568.1 coordinate 4,241, forward strand.
GAGCATGCCGTCTCGTTGGGATTCAATAGGAAGCAGTTTGTTTTCCTCAAATGTGTTAACTGACTCACCACGACTCACTCAATTCCTTCAAAAATTTTGGTTGTAACAAAAAGTAAAACTGTTTAAATTATCAGCATAGCATAAATTGTCAGAGTCAATCCATATTGCTTGATGTGGACAGCATAATATAAATACCATTGCTATATCATTCTACTTGTCACGATAATCCTTGGGTCATCATCGTCATATCCACTGCCTACCAGAGGCTTTATTTCAGTTTCGAAAACATTTTAATTTTTAAATGATCTCACGTGGTTTTCGCTGCTTACATGAACAGTAGTGCTGTAGTGCAATAATTTGACATGACCGGCCAAATAGGCCCAGCATAATCCACACTTGAGTTTTGTTAAATAAAATAGGTAATACTAGTGCTAACCTGCGAATATCTTAGGGGAGTAGCGCTAAGCTAAAATGCTCTTAGCTGAGAAGCAATCAATAAGCATGCTGATTAATTAAAAGCCCCTTGGAAATTACTTTTCTCTGGACTTGTGAAACTTTCATAAGATAACGGTAGTGTTTTTGGAAAACATGGGATTTTAATTTTAAATGATCTTACGTGGTTTTCTCTCCTCACGTGGCTAGTTCATGAAATTATCATACCCCATTATTGGATCATCCATTTGAAAGCTTTGAAATAAAGGGGGAAGGGTGTAGCTCGGGGTCAAACTTTACATTTATATTGCTGTGTTAAAATGGAGGGGGGCGACGGGGTGTTGGAAAGCCAATATGTTTTGTCAGAGATTTCAAATGGACGATCATTTCGAGCATGCTTCACACTTGAGCAAGTTTTGGTAATTATATTTTTTAATCTGACCATCAGAGAGCAATAAAATGTTTCTTCTTCTATTCAAATGAGTTAGATTAGAATTGAAGGGGATAGGATAAAGCATGACGCACGAAGGGTTACGTGAAGATATTGATTTTTCCCATGTAATACCTGCCTTTTCCCTTTCCTTTCACGATATATTTAGTATTCATACGGGTTTGTGAAGTAGAGTAGAGATGGGCATTGTTTCAGTCAACCAGCGACCCGTCCCTTCCCAATTTTGCTTCTGAATCATAGTTTAGAAAACACTATTCTCAAACTTGTGATTAATTTTTTATGTAGAAACCTATTCGTCATGACTGTAAAGCTTGACAATAAAGCAAAATAAAACCCGTTCCTCTGATGTCGCTCAATCTCAAATACTTAAAACGTTAAAGCTCCGACCGATACCATAAAGTTTTCTAGAATTTGCGGTTTGCGTCTGTCTGGCCAATAATCACAGTGTCCCTTGTCCAATCATCCCATGACGTGTCAAGTGAGACTAGACCTATAAGTGGAGGGGAGGGCGCTAACATTCCGATCATTTTCGTTGGGCAGCAAACTGTAAAGCTTGACAATAAAGCAAATTAAAACCCGTTCCTCTAATGTCGCTCAATCTCAAATACTTAAAACCTTAAAGCTCCGACCGATACGATAAAGTTTTCTAGAATTTGCGGTTTGCGTCCGTCTGGTCAATAATCACAGTGTCCCTTGTCCAATCATCCCATGACGTGTCAAGTGAGACTAGACCTATAAGTGGAGGGGAGGGCGCTAACATTCCGATCATTTTCGTTGGGCAGCAACAACAATTCCAAGTGGTCAGAATGATTTGCTGTCTAGGTTTGGCGCAAAGTGCCCACCTCTGCCTCTGCATTGCTGCTTACTCAAACCTCGAGAAAAGTAATTTTCGTTGGGCTATTATTAAATAATCAGCACGCTTTTTAGCTCAAGTAGAAGTAGAATGTCTATTTAATTATCAAAACACTTGGCTTAGCGTTGATTCGTTGATACTTGGTGGTGTGAGCTTGAATAATGCACGAGTCAGTCACGTACGGAGAAAAAGCCACGTAAGATGGTTTAAAAATTAAAATGTTTTCCGATCTGAAATACAATATGCTTGGCCTTCCATTTGACTTTGGTGGAAAGTCGTTTCGCAATGTGAGCAATATTCTTCCTTTTGCCTAACGATCAGCACTCATTGAGTCATTACACGTCGAACTAGACAAACCCCGAATATCTCATCAAATTATTTTTTTATCCACCCTCTTTATTGAAAATCCGATCCCAAAACAATCCACCAGCCTAAACTGTTGGTAGTCAAACTCAAAGAACAAATCGGCTAGTTCTTCTTACAATAATCCTTCTTTATTAAAATAACTGTAACTGTAACAAGAAAATGTTGATTGAACTTGGGGTGAACCAAGACTTGGCCAAATGCCACTCCCTTGCCCGACGGATCCCTGGCAGTATAGTGAGGTGGAACGGGAGCAAAATATGAATTGACATTTGAAACCAATTCCCAAAGCAATTTCTGGGCTGCGATTATTGCGACAGGGGGCTGTTTTTACGGGTTAAATGCATCGACTGCATGGCACTCAGGGGACCTAGGAATGAGTTCCATGTGCTGCCTTTTTGCGCTTTGTGCAGCTGGTTTAGCTACGACATCACTACACTTCCGGGAAAATGCGACTGACTGCGTTGCATTTCTCAATGGGCTTCTTGGGATTGGGAACGACTTTAGGAAAGGTAAGTAAGCAGATAATGTATTAATTTCAGTTAACTTTATTAGCTCGCTGCAAAGGAACGGCGAGCTTATGATCTTGTCATGTCCGTCTGTCTGTTTGTAATGCTTATTTTTTAAAAACAATTTAATTATTTTGAGGTGGGACATTTGGTTGTGTGACCCACAGGGGTGGTGGGTCGAGGTATTGAATCGTTCTAGGGTCACCCCTTTACCCAGTATGGTCAGGGTACTTTCAGGACATTTTCCACTTTTGACACGGGAAAAAGTCAAAGTTGGGGGGATGTTGTGTTCTACTGGGCTCCACTCTTTAGTCCATTTTGCTCATGTATTTTGGATGTCCTACAGATTTAATTGGGGGAGTTTCACAGGTTGATTGGAGGTGTTTTACAGGTTGATTGGAGGTGTTTTACAGGTTGATTGTGGGTGTGCTATAGAGTAATTAAGGGTGTTCAACTGGTTGTTCATTTGGTTTATTTTGGGTGGGTTTTTGGGTTTTGTTGGGTGAATAGGCGGGGTTGGTGGGTGTTTGCTTTTATTAGGACTGAGGTATGTTTGGTTGATTAAGACCATTAGGTCGGTTCGCAAGGATTGGGCAGCGAGCTAATTGTAAGTTATTCCGCTTGGTGGACTTGTTTTTTCCTACAAAGAGCTCCTCCAAATTTCTTGTAGACAAAACATTTCGGGAAAGTGCACGACCATCCGCCTGGGTGAAAATGCTGACTAAGACGATTGTCATCATGCAAACGGTGAATCCATGGGTGTACTCACTTGTTGCTCTGGTCTGGCCATGTTCCCCGTTGAACATGTTTTCATCCGTGACCGGTTGGTGCGATAAAGATAATAACGCTGGTTCAAATGTCTCGTGGTGGTTAACGAAGATGGTAGCCACAGGCATAGGAGCATTTTTCCATCTTGTATTTTGGAAAACAATGCTCCCACAAGGAGTGATAGCCTGTTTGCATTTATTTCTGGGCTCCTTTTGCCAGAAAACCCTGCTCCGGTTCATGTCAAATCGGATCGGCTCAGAATTTTCTTCTCAACTTAAGTTGTATCGAAACTGCCAGATTCTAAATATTTGCTTCAGTAACTACTTCTCCTTCGTTGGCTTGGCAATTGTTACAATATTAACGGTTGCTGAAATTTCGCTGTCTTACCTGGCTCTAAAAAGTCTTGGCGGATCCAGCAGTCTGCCCCTGCTCATGAAGATAATGCTGATTGCCTTGTGTCCGATAACATATGTATTGCATATGGTGGCAGTAGGTATGGCAGGACATGTGAATACGCACTCCCTCTCAGTTTTGACAAAGGTCATGCAAGCGAGTATGCAGCTGCAGAGTAGTAGCAACGCTAAACTGACTCGTCGGCAAATTAGGTCCGCTTGCCCTCTCAAAATTAAACTTGGAGGAAGCAATTTCATTGAGGCCAACACGACACTATAGTCATGCTTGATTTCGCTCTCCGTCGCCTACTCGACCTTCTTTTAATTGAAAAATAGAGCATACCTATAAACTTATTTCAAAAATGTAGTTTCAAATACCTTGTCTGAAAGTTTGGTCATGTAGGATAATTGGTAAGATGGTGAATATTTGATAAAAATGGCAAATTACATACATGTACTAGTTATTATGGAGATATTATACATTATGCTTAGTTATGTAGTTATTATGTTATTATACAGAAATGGAGGCGCCTGAAAGCCCCCTGGAATAGCACTTAACAATTATGGAGGATCACTGCCTCCTAAATAACTATTACTGCCGGTGGGACCAAAATCCCCCAAGAAAAGGCTGCAACTAATTTTTGCGTGCTTGCTCGTACGCTATTCAGAAGCCGAGTGGCATAAAAGCCAAGAAAAGGATTTAAGAAAAGTAAATGTTGGCCTTCAACTCCTTTTGGAGTCAAAAAACTAAATAATATTGACAAAAACGAGAACCTCGTAGTATTGAGAAGTCCTCGTGTACATTTCAAATGATACAAAAGTTTAGTTAACGAACGAGTCCAGTGTGGACAGAATAGAATACAATATTTTTCTCCTCTTCAATTGAGAAGAGGGGATAAGGAAATTAGGTAAATTAAGAGGGCTCCGGGCTTCTGCCGATTCCCAACAGATATGATGTATTTGTATATGTTTCAGCTTAGGATTTATTGTTAGTGCAGTCCGTGCACAATACAATAAAAAACCGCACCACTTTAGAAGTAAGGAGTCCGTGAAGGTCGATTGTATAGTTATTGTAATAATGGAATATTTAAAAAATCAATATTGTGAAATACGAGGGTTTGAATGTTTAAAGATAATAAGAAAGATTTATTTAGAGAGCACAAACACCTCCGGAGTCATACGAGATCACTCTGGAATGGAGTTACAAAGTTTGTGTTATTATATACAGATAGTGGACGTAGGCATTGACGTCAAAGGCATGAGGAATTTACCGAGGAGGAAAAGTCACGAGGAAAATATTAGTATTTAAAGGAAAGTATGTAATTGAGTAGGAAGAAGTCTTGGTGTTGTCGTGGAATGATGTGATCCGCGGTCGCTGGATACTTGTATGTTCTTCTGGAACAAGAGATTGATGATTACGTGTCCGTGTTAACTTGAGCTTGTTGACGGAGCTGGGTTAATTCAGTTACCAGGACGACAGATGTTGTATAATATATAATTTCCTGGTTGAGTATTGGTGATGGTAATTAAGGAGCCTGATGAGCTGACTCTATTGAGGTGCACATTAAGGTAGTTGCGCACTTGCTCATTGTGATGAGTGAAGCGTGCGTGGGAGTGAGCTGCAAAGTTGGTACGAGGAAAACTGAGGGACAAATATGGGTTATATAACTTAATTAAGGAATCGTGCCAGAGAGATGTTGCGCACCGGACCATGATGATCACATAATGGTGATGAATGACGATGGTCATAGGTCACATGCATCGAAGGTCCCACCATCGACAAAGTTAAAACAACTGTTAATGTAGCTAATTGAGTTAATAAAATTTGAAATATGGCACAAATCATAGCTTAACAAACGAAGACTATAATATTAAAGTATTATATACTCCCTTGTCACGTCGTCGGTTCTGAACCGACAGGCCATCAGTTGGAATTGCGTGTTTGCCAAACTAAAATAATATGCTAATGAATTTTAAAGCACCATTAACTTGAGTGTATAATTTAGCCGGAGCGAGAGCACGAAATATTTGAAGGCTAAAATGAAAAATACCAATTTCTTGTGACGACGACTAACTGTGCGCAATGAGCATTTACGGAAGGAAGTCCATCTTCATCGATCGGCCGCTTCACTTCCAATTTGATACTCATTTTGCAAGCCAACCAACAAGTCTCCCCGTCAGCACTCAGTATATTGAGAAGACTTATTTATTTCCATGAGTTTATTAATTAATTAGAAAGACCATTTTTTAAGCTCCCGTCGCACATATTCGTAATTCCTCGCCACCATCCATCTCGATGATAGTCCATCATCATCGATCGGTTGTTCCGCATAGGTATACATTCTTAAAAATACCCCTCCTTCCAGACCCATTTTCCACGGGAACTAGTGATTTGTGAAAAATAATTTCACGAAGGTTGTTTTGTTGCCAGGTGTCACTTTCCCACTTGATCGTTCTTCTCGACACAACACGGCAGCTCTGCTTTATGGATACTCTTCTGCTCCACGTTCTTATCATCACAATTTGTAGAGCTTCACGTTTCAATCGTGATTTTCGTGAAAATGCCAAATACATTCACAAGAATTGTTTTCGTATTATTTGTTCTTCAGTCTCTAATCGGTAATTGCAAAAGTGCATTTATTGAGGACGAAAACGGGAACAAAGTAGACATAACCTTTGGAAGCTTGGCTCATCTGATTAGATCCTCTTACATAAATAATGGTAATAATATTCCCGATGAGGTTCTCCAACATTACGAAACCAGCTTCAAGCAGCAGCCCTTTTCAGAAATTGTAAATCTGGAACACTTCCTCGCCCCTTTCTCCACCTGTCTCGTCCACCTCAACAATTTCCAACATCATGTGTCATTGCATCTCACCAAAATCCCAGTGATACTCCAACGGCCACGGCTCGCCTTGGCGAAATCAAAAACGAAACATTACGAACACGTCATTTGGGGGGGGAGTCGGTGGCGAAGCTGGTGGTTGGAGTGGAATTGGAAATTCCTCTGAAAGAAGATTGGAACCTCACTCGCCATTTCTCAAAAGGTGGCACGTATTCGACGGGCTATTCACGAAAATTGACTTTTACCAATACTCTTTAAACGCGAGGCCGTGGGAATGCCAACTCAGCCTGGGACTCTACCCCCCGCCGTTTGTCATGTCAACAATAAAATTAAATGATGATAAAAAATATTATCCCGGGCTTACTGGGCTGCTGATGTATTTGACCAACTCGCTTCGGATTTGGGAGTACGGCTACCTCACGGCCAGAATTCTCGATTTCGATTTAAAAATTCTCAAGGATCTGCTCCCATCAACAACTCCCAAATTCTATGGACTACTACTACTGGACTCCTCCTCCCTCCAGCAAGGGTCTTTGGCAATCGAACCCCTTGCAAGGTGGATTGACTCGATTGACCACTCTCCAACAAACAAAGATTATTTAGCCAACACGGTCAACAACGGCTTTCTCCTTTTCAAATCTAGAACCACGACGACGACGGAGGACAACCACCATGTCATCATTAGTGAAGTGGTACAGGCTAGCATTCTGAAAATTTGTCTGAGCTGCCGATATGATAGTCCCGACAGAGTGACGGAGATTGAGATAGAAAGTCGTCGTACGCCAATGACAATGGCAGAAATCACAAAAAAAGTTCTAGGTGATGATGATGCCAATGATGATGAGCAGGTCGGTTGGATCCTGAGTCAATCCTCGCCTGGGAGAAACGAACAAAGAAAATTCTTGAAACATTTCCACGACTGTTCACCTCCACCACCATCACCACGAGAGCGAGAGACAATGGAAGGGTTCCACCTTGCCGCAGCCTATGTCCGCCTTTGGAAAACATCCATAATGAAAAACTATTCGTATTCTGTTGAGAACGATCATCATCAGGTTTGCGTAAACGGTAAACTACTACAACTGCACCAAGGGGAAGAAGAAGAAGGGTTTAAGTTTTACACCTCCATAAAATTGACAATTGTTGAAGACATGGGTCGCTATGGTTATTATTATCCCCTCTTGCTGGAAGATGAGCAGGACTCACTCCGATTTATAAGCTGCGGACGACCACAACTTAGCCCGCTGGCGTTCATGGAGTTGGTCGCTATGTACGACAAGGAGTCCTGGATCTTGACGTTGATCTTCTCCCTCGCCATCATTATCCTCATGACGAGATTTGCCCGGGGATCCTCCACCTCCATAGGTTTCGAGGTGGTAGCAGTTGTTCAACTTTTTCTTGAAAAGGGAGGGCCCTACTCCTCCCATCGGCTGGATGTAGGCGGACTTAAGATCCCGATTGCAGCCTTCCTCCTGGCCGCCATCGTGCTAAGCAACGCCTACAGAGGGAAAAATATTGACAATTTGGTCTCTGCGAGGCGCCCCATCCCATACATCAAGCTGGAGCAACTGCTCCAAGACGAGTTTGACATACATGCAAAACAAACTTTGGTCACCCTCGTCTTTTTCAACTTTTCGTCTGCCACCTACGCCCCAAATAATCTGGCGGAATTGGGCCAAATAACGCTAACTCACCATTCCATACGGCATTCAACCTTTAAATTCATGTCCGAGATGGAAACACTAGCGTATCCAGACCCGAACTCAGGGGCAGGCACATCATCCCATACCGAACATTGTAGCAAAAAATTTACTACATAAATAATATATAATGCTATCCTATATTACCAAAAGATATCGTTTAGGCAATTAATACACTTATATTTGAAACATGAAAGAACAAAAATGAGATTTTCTACAATCTATATTTCGTAATTCAGGAGTAGGTGATTTTCGACGTGCTAAATTCATTTGCGATTCCCCAAATTTCTCGTATGGAACTTTAAATTGTATATGTTCAACAAATAGTAAGAGATTTAGAAAATTCTACTCCAATGAAATTTAAAAATCATTTTTAAACAATGCTACCCGTGGATAATGAAGCAAAAGTCTTATTTAAAAATGTTATTTTATCTCTTCAACAACAGTGAAAGTTAATTCTGATTAAGAGACCATTAAATGAGTACTTGAGGTCTCGCTCGCGTTCAGATAAAAGCAATGTCGATTCTTTGCAAGTTTATATTCAGATTACTATCACGACCTTCATTTTTTCCAAAACATATTCGGCGAAATTGGCAGTTTTAAATCAGAAATTTCAAAACTTTATTCGAAATTTTCCATTGGCACACGCAGAATCCAATTTTGCGATTTTTGACAAAAAACATATCCTGCAAGGAGACGAAACTGTCCGAAGGAGACGAAACGAAACCATACAAACTTTAATATTTACAACCTTCGTTTAGAATCAGTATCAGCAGGCCATCAAACTATGATAAACCGCATATTCATATATGCATAAAATAAAATAAAATAACTACAAAACCCATGTATTTAAGTAGATATTCGTACTCGTGATCTACGTGTTTCACTTGTGTGGAGTTGATATTGTTTGGCAAAGTAGGACCGGGCAACCGCATATTCATATATGCATAAAATTAAAATAACTACAAAACCCATGTATTTAAGTAGATATTCGTACTCGTGATCTAGGTGTTTCACTTGTGTGGAGTTGATGTTGTTTGGCAAAGTAGGACCGGGCATTCAGGCATTTTTGTATATTTGTCAAAAGTTTGCAGAAAATCCTTTGTAAAATAATATCTACTCAATAAAACTCTCACAGAGTGACATTTTATCATAACAGTTTTAGGCATGTGGAAACTAGTTTGTCTAAGATTGGTTTGAAGGAGTGGTATTGGGCTAGCAGGCGAACATGTCAAAATCTATGAGTAATTCATACTTTATTTTTTCGAGAATACTAGTATTTAGCATACCATTACGCATTATTCCACAATCATACCGGCTTATATGATTGAGGCCCCCATTTGCGTTAAAATTTGCCATGTAAAGTTACATTTCAGTGTAATAGTTTTGTTTAGTGGGTTCTGACTAAAAGGAGTCCTAATGTAATCAAAGTTACTAATATTTGAAACGACTGATTCCCTGAAAATAACGCGAAAGCAATCAAAAATGCATTATACCAATTTTTGCCATGGGAATTTTATTATTATTTTTCATTTTAAAGGAAAAAACTTTCATTTTTCTATTCCCAGGGGCAGGCAAGCGCCTGCCTTGCCTGCCCCTAAATACGCCCCTGGATGGAAATACCCTTTGCAAAATATTTGCAAAATAATAATCCCGACGAGCTGCGAAACAAGTCGATGGTGACGAGTGGTAGTTGGGATGCCCTCCAACTGAGGCTGTATGAGGTGGCAAGGATTCCTCCCGGGATGGAGCGTCTTATTCGCAAGTTTTGTAAATGGGTGGCGGGCAGGCTCTCTGAAATCCCCACATGGGCTCCGGACAAGCCCCCAAAATTGTATTTAGATTTACGGAAGGAGGCAACCGCAATGTTTCGGCACTTGCAGGAAGAATTTATTTGGGAGAAATTCTGTGAGTGTCAAAAGGTTGCCTTGATTGTTACTTCAAAAGAGGCGTATGGGTACTTAAAGAGGGCTAGGGACCTCCAAGTAGCTGATGATAGCTACGTGGGCACCGAGGTGCTTGCCGGAGGACGGAAGATTGGATTTAGGATTGAGGGACTACTTCCTCCCCCGGTGTACGTTCGGATTAGGATGATTGAGGAAAGTGGGATTTGGGGGTGGAGGGTGAATTTGCTTCATCAACTAACAGCCTCCGCGGTGGGAATGGAAATGCCAGGCTCACTGGCCAAACCCGGAATGAATGGAAATATTGCGGTAGTATTTATAGTTTGGGGGATTGGGCTTGGCATTGCTCTGCTGGGATTTGTAGGGGAGCGGGGCTGGAAAAAGTTGACCACTGCCCTGCTCCACAAATGGGAAAAAAGAAAATGGGAGACGACAAAAAGGAGGAAAAGGTAGGAATGCGCATGGATTAAAATATGAGATGGAACTCGGTGAGATGCCTAATTATTTATTAGGACTGGTTCGGTTTCAAGAAACACGAGACGAGATGGGAAAAACATTAATCATTACATCACTATAATTAATAATTGGAGTGAGTTAGGTGACAACGGGATTCTGAATAATAATGGCCCACGTTTTAGATGAAGCCCGCCCGACTCTCTAGATACTTTGGACAGGTATGAAATCACATGCCTTTTCTAAATTCTTCAATATTATGTGAGCTAAGCTAGAATCATTTATCAGACGGAGTAGTAGTGAGTTTTCCAATAAATCCGGGTCACATCTTACGAACCAGCCACCCTGATTTTGTTTACGTGTGCTGATCGTTTATTAATGATACGAGACATTCTAGCTTAAATCCGACTGTAGTGTTTTAATTATTGAAGCGTTTACTTTGCATGGTAACATATGGTAGGATGGGATATATATGCTGGCTTAAAGGAATATGGAGTAGTTATGTAAGCAGGCAAAAAGTCACGTCAGATACTTAAAAATTAAATTGTTTTCTAAACTGATATATAATCATATTAATTCTGTCTTCGACTAATTCCTTCCTTACGAAAAACATTCGAACTTTCTCTCGCTTCATTAGCGAGTTAGCAAAACCCACAACGTATCTACGTAACTAACGTAACGTAAGTAATTGCCATTTACAATGCATGTAACAGTTTAACGTTACGTTAGTTACGTAGATAACGTAGTGGGTTTTGCAAACTCCCTATTATGAAAAATATAGTCACGTAAGGAGAGAAAACAAAACTACGTACGTAAGATTGCTTAAAAATTAAAATGTTTTGGAAACTGAAATGATAGGCTTGGCCTTTTGGCCTTGTATTTGACTCTTGTGGAAGGAAAGTCGTTTGAGTGTGAGCATAAGTGAGCAATATTCTTTCTTTTGCCTAACGATAAGTGACTGAGTCATTACACGTCGAGAATATTTGTGTAAACTAAGACATTTTGTGAAGGTATGCGCATACTATCCCCGCTCTATCCTCCAATTAAGAGAAGGTCTAGGAGACGACGGAGAGTGAAGTCAAGCATGACAAGTGTCGTGTTTGCCTCGACAAAATTGCAGCCCCCAAGTTTAATTTTGAGGGGCCAAACCGATCGAATTTGCCGGCGAATCACCTTAGACTGCACATTACCTTGCCTGAGCTTTGCCAAAACTTTGAGAGAGATTATAGTAACACTTCCTGCTCTACCAACCGCCATCACGTGGAATAAATACAATGCCGGACACAATCCAATCATCATCATCTTAATGAGTAGGGGCAGACTGCTGGATCCGCCAAGAATTTTAAGAACCAAATACGAAAGGGAAATTTCCCCTAATATCAATCCTGAAATAATGGCCAAGCATACAGTGGAGCAGTAGTTGTTGAAACAAGTATTTAGAATCTGTCCACTTCGATACAACTTCAGTTGAGAAGAAGGAAAGTCTGACCCGAGGCGATTGCGATTTGACATAAACTGGAGCAAGGTTTTGTGGCAAAGGGGACCCAGAAATATGTGCATGTCAGCCAGTATCCCTTGTGAGAAGAATGCTTTAAAAAAGACGACATGGAGGATTGACGTTCCCACTCCACTTGCCGCACGCATTAGCCATGAATGAGTTGAGCCAGAGTCGCATTGGTAACACCAACCATTCAATGATGAAAACATGTTCAGCGATGAACAAGGCCATGCCAGAGACACAACCGAAAACAACCATGGATACACCATCTGACTGGTTGTCATTGTCCACGTCAGCAGCTTCACCAACGCGCCGCCGGGTCGAACATTTTCATGAAACGTTGTATCTGCAAGCGATTGCACACAGGATTGTTGTAAAAAATAATTAGTGGAATTGGACTAATATTTTATCAAGTATTATCAGCTTGCCTTTCCTCAGGTCATCCGCCATGCCAAGAAGTCCATTGAGAAATGTGGAACAGTCTGAAGCATTTTCTCGGAAATCCAGTAAAGAGGCAGCAACAGCAGCCGCAATAAAGGCAATAACTCCGCATAAAACACCCATTCCCAAGTTTCCTAAACTCCACGCCGTCTTTGCGTTTAGTCCGTAGAAGCAGCCCCCAATGGCCACAAGGCCAGCCCAGAGTTTGGCTCGGGATTTGCTTTCAGAAACCAACTCATATTTGCTCCCATTCCACAAGACTATGCTGCCAGGGATCCTGCGAGCAATTGAATGACAATTGACCAGGTCTCGGTGCACCCCGAGTTGAATTAGCATTGTTTTATTTAATTTGGGTTTAAAAGGCCAGTTCTGTGATAAACTAATTAATTGTTCATTATGTTGACAAGTTCAGCTATTTAAACTGTCTGCAGTAAATGTCTGGATTTCTATGGAATGGATTGCAGTGCCTGGCAGAGGGATAGTATGTATAACTGATTCGAAACTGGGTTTTCGCTGTGCGACTAGCAAACAACTGATGTGAGAGAGCCAGACAAAGACAAAGCCCCGAAAATACTTAACATTGAAATGACTTTCAACCAAAGCTAAAGTTAATCAATCAATGAGATTTCCGTTGGGAAAACATTTAAATTTTTAATGATCCCACGTAGCTCTAGCGGCTTACGCGATTAGCAGCCAAGGAAGTTAGAATGTTTGCACAACCACATAATATCTCTTGCATCATCATTCACGCCAAACCAAGTTTCCATAATTAAAACTTTTCAGTTGGTGCCGCAAAATGCAAGTATTGCAAATTTCTCCAATTTCGATTTGGTTGAGTGCGTTGTTGTTGGTGTTGAAATGCAACATTGCCGTCGTCCTCTGCTCTATTCCGTGGAATCACTTATGAATAATTTATGAATGAAACTTCAGAGAGAGAAAGAGCTGATATGTCAGTTATTCAGATCGTAAATCGATATTTCATACAAGTTTAAGTGTGTCATGGATGCACGACATTTTCAATTATAAATCCCAATCCAAGTAAAATCCAAAATCTGGAATTGGTCAGATGATTGACCCAGACACAAATATCATGCTTTTGTGTGCTATTTCGCAGACGTTCGGGAACCGCAGATGTAGCAACCGCGTTTTATCCGAAGAAGAAGCAGGGTTTTGTTTGATATTTGCTTGCTCTAAAATGCCATCGCATATTTGCTCACGTTATGCAAAACTAAACTGCCAGGGGGGCTCCTACGGCAAGTGAGATAAGTGGCATCTGACAAGCGGCAAAATTGTTTTAGGGTTGAAATAATTTTGTTTTCAACAATTTATCTAGCTAGACACTAAATTCCGGCAGTTGTTATATTACGATAGCTAAATACCATACGTATACAAAACTGCCAGATAGGAACATCTTCACCTAAATGTCTATAATCTACATTAATGACACCCCCCGAATAAACAATTTCTTAACCGAGCAAATGTAAGAGCTGCCTATTTGTGGATGTTATAATTAGGCGGATATGATTTGCTCTTTCCAAATTCAAAGCTGATGATGTGAGAATTAATTCAGTAGATTATTCGTTTGAATATAGAAGTGAGGCGAAAGGAACTGATAAAGACGGACACATGAAATTTCTCTTTTGAATTATAGCAATTTGGAAACAAATTATCCTCCCACTTAATTGCGTAGGTAGATTACCAAGATAGTTATATGACGGAGGAACCGGGTAATTACCAACTTGAAATTTGAACGAGTACTTTTATCCCTCTTTCCGCATTGCCTCCTTTTTCACATTTTCATTTTCGACGGAACGAATTTCCTCCTTTTCATCGGCCCGTCGCCGATTTCTTGAGGGTTAATATTAAATTATTATTTTTGTGATCTTTCTACGGGGGTTTGAGAAAATCCAGAAAAGTGGTTTACCCAGGCCTATAAAATAATCAGTACTCTTTTCAGCCAAACCCAATTTTAGTGCTAGGAGCTAGAACCAAAAAGCTAGCAGATTAATAATAACTATTTTAATTAACGGTTCTGCTCTTCGTTTAGTGTGGATCGCGCTGGATATATAAATATGATTGAGGGTAAGGTATTCAAGTTTAATGGATAGTCTTTCGACATCTTTTAAAAATTAAAATGTTTTTCCGACTGAAATAACTTTGGTGCGAAAGTCACTTCAATATAATGTGATACTGATACGGGATATTCAAGCTTTTGTCTCACTCACCACCAGTTAGACATTACACGACGTCAAAGAGTGAAAACAAAATCTATTGTCAGGATAGAAATCCATCTTCTCAACTGCATTGCACACTGTTTCAAATTAACTCCACCACGTAGCCAAGGACAACAATCTATCGTCATTTACCAAACAAGTTAATCAAAGCTCGGGTGTCGGTCAAGTGATTCGGATGGTCCATTTACACACACAAAGACAAAAGTAAAATGTTATTTCAACTTGGAGGGAACTCCGATCTGGCCAAATGCCATTCCCTCGCCCGTAGGATTCCTGGCAGTATAGTTGTGTGGAACAACGAGGATGGCAAATATGAAGTGGTTTCTGAAGACAAATCCCAAAAAGGACTATGGGCTACGTTCATTGCCGCCTGTGGCTTACTTTACGGACTAAATGGGTGGACGGCTTGGACATCAGGAGATGTTGGGATGGGTATTTTATGCGGACTCATTTGCTTTACTCCACTTGCCATTTCTGCGTCATCACTGGCATTCCGAGGTAATGCGCCAGACTGTGCGTCATTTCTCAATGGACTCCTTTCCGTTGCGAATGAGTGGAGGATGGGTAAGTGAATAAAATATAAACTACAAAATATGTCATTTTCCACGAGTATTTTTCTCCTTACGGCAAACTTTTCCGCTGATTCCGCTCTCTTCTGTTGCAGATCAAGCTTTTGAAGCCATTGTTCGACCTCACGCCTTGATGAAGCTATTGATCCGGACGCTAATGATTATGCAAGTGGTGTATCCTTGGTTACTTTCGTTTGTTGCCATGTTTCTGCCCTGCCTACCGTTGAACATGCTTTCATCTGTGATTGGTTGGTGCGGTGGCGAAGGCAATGTGTCGTGGCTAGTGAGGGTGGCCACAGGTCTTGGATCAGCCCTTCCCCATTTAATATTCTGGAAAGCGTTGCACTCGCAAGCAATAGTAGACCTTGTGCATATTCTCCTGGGTTCGCTGTGCCAGAAAACTTTGCTCCAGTTTATGTCAAGTCGGGTCATGAGGTCAGTGACAGCCTCACCTGCTACTGCTATCCTCCAATTGTATCGACGTTGCCAGGTTCTAAATATTTGCTTCAGTAATTACTGCTCCTCTGTTGTACTGGCAGTTACGTCAGCAGTCATGGTAGCCGAAATTTCGTCCACTTTCTTGGTCTTTAAAATTTTGGACGGGTCCTGTAATCTGCCCTTGCTCGTAGAGATAATGGTGGTTGCATTATGTCCTACAATGTACCTGTTCCACTTGTTGGCAGTCGGTGGGGCAGGACGTGTCCATTCAATCTCCCTTGCTTTTCTGAAAAAGCTCATCACAGAAAGGAATGTCATGCAAACTAAATTCATGCGACTACAGGTTCGCTCGTCATGGCCTCTCAAAGTGCGGTTTGGAGAGTCCAATTTCATCGAGGCAAGCACGACCCTGGTCATGCTTGACTTCACTGTTCGTCGCCTCCTGGACCTTCTTTTAATTGGAAGATAGATAAGGCGTGGTTTGATATGTGCAAACCATCCCCCATCCCCTTTAAAGCTATTAGCGTACCATTCATTTTCAGTGAAATAATCAATCACTAAAGGTGACATTATTGTTATGCCGTATTGATGAAGGAAATATATTTTTCTACTAATCTAATCATGTTGTTTTGGTAATTTTGAGGTCTCTAATTTTGATGCACACACAATCTGGTAAGAAGAACATGTTAATCATTTTTCATACTTTATGTTACATTTGTTTTCAAGAAGAAAATAATAATCGCATTTAGGGAATTCTTCTGGCCTAAAACTTGCTCCTCACCCCACTTTTCAGAGTCTATAAAAGGAGCAAGAAGGGAAAGCACAGGAAAAGACAAGAAAAGGAACAAGGATAAGAAATATTTTGATTTAAAACCCGTCTCCGCGTCTGTCAGAGAACTGACTCCCGACGAACTTACACACTTTTTGAGTGACCTTCATCCAGGGTGGTGGTGGTGAGTGGTGAGGAGGAATTTAATATATGTACATCACAGAAGAGGTTCAACCTGGCACCTGGAGCTCTCAATTCTTCTCCATGCAACGACACACTTGATGCTTGATGGACGGGAAGATGGATATGATTTTTTTGTCGATCACCTAACATGCATGACATGTGTGACCAGTGAGTAGTGGGTAATCGTGGATGTAACAGTGGACCACGGTTACATCCTCGATTATCTGAGCGAAGATAAGGCCTAACGACCTTGAGGCAGGTCGCCGTCCGATCGCGTGAGCCGCACGCCGATCGGTTTCTTGCGTGCATGTACGCCACTTATGCATAATGCATCATAACCAGTATCATGAATACGCATGCATGTTCTCACCATAGATACACACCCGGAGATGAAATATGTACTATAAACAAAAATTTATTGAAATTATTTTCTAAAATTTACGATATCCCAAACATTTCCCAAATATATGCGTGATTCTGGATCTTTTGTCCAAGCCAATCCCTTAGCAAACTCGTCCTTATGCAGACGCTTTAACCTTTCCTTTAGATTCTGGAGATTTAATTTATCCACTATATAAAATAAATGCTTAATAATTTAAAATATATACATGAAATAATAAATAATTAGATTTAAAATTGTGTATACATTTTCCTTACTTTTAGCCATACGATTCTTCATGGTCTCTAATCTAACCATTTGCAAGCGGTCTTGATAAACTGGATTATTTGCCGCCTGGGTCCATGGTCGTTGTTTATTAACTTGTTTGCGAAACTTTTTTTTTCATTTTTGGGTGATACGTTGGAATTTTCCCCACTAACAAACAAATAAATAAACAATGTAAAGCCATATCTTGCTTCAAAACCTGTTTTAACATCCCCTACATTTTATCGCAGCTTTCTCCATGACCCCTATGTGGAGTACGTTCAAGTGCTTCTTATAAATTTCATCTTGTTCACGTCTCTTTACTTAAGCCGCTAGAATTTGAATAAAAATTAGTTGCCGTAAATTTAAATAGAAATAGATAACACCAATTCATACTATTTGTTACATACCCTCTACTTTCAGCAAGTTTTCCAGCTTTTCCAGCGGTGATTTATCTCTATTGAACTCTTTACTCTTCTTTCTGCAAACCATCGTCTTCATCTCTGTGTTGCTGCAAACCATCGCTTTCTGATTCTTCTTGCTGCAACCCGTTTTTGGATTCTTGCCGCAAAACACCACCGAATTCGTCTTGACATTTCTTGTTGGCTTTTCTCAGGAATCAAAGATACACTTTTCCAAAAAAGGGTTTCTCAAACACTATAAACACAGATACACTTTTCACCACAATTTGAGTTTTTTTTAATGCTTACAGAAGTTCCTTGGTACTATTCATATTGACCGGGTTGTCCCACGGACCAATCGACAGGATGGGTACTTCAAGTACACAACAAACTGTAGCAACTGCAGAAAGTCTTTGTGTATTTGCACAATACACAACAGCTAAATAAATGTGCACCCGTGCTTGCCGAGGGAGCTGCTCCCACTCAAAATCGAAGACGCTTCATTTTTATCGTTGTATGCATAGGACGAGAACACGAAAACATGCTCCTACGAAGGGACGCGTAGTCCTTTCACATAAATTCATTCTATCTGTTTAAAGCATGCACAAGTTCTTTGGTACTACTCAAACTGACCGGGTTGTCCCACGCACCAATCGACAGGATGGGTACTTCAGGTACACAACAAACTGTAGCAACTGCAGAAAGTCTTGAGAATACACAACAGGTAAATAAATGTGCACAAGTGCTTGCCGAGTTAGCTGCTCCCACTCAAAATCGAAGACGCTTCGCCATTCCTTAAGCTCTCTTCACCTACACCATTTTGAAAAAGTAATTGTGTAAGTAAGTGGTGTGTTGAAAACAGCTTTACATTATCAGCTAAGTGATAAATACTCTTAATTTCCCACAGGGAAGAATAGAAACACTTATAATTATAAAAATCTCAGAAATTTCATAATATACAGTTCTAAACTAAATTAATTAAACTAAAACCAGCTAAATATAATAGAGGAGCATGCACATCTTATATCTTATAAAAAACTCTTATAGAGAAACATTTTGTAACTTTATGATGATGAAGTCATCCGCACAAAAACGTTTTTGTCCAAAAGGATCAAATTTTAATAAAAAGTAGG
>JAANSN010002569.1:0-23207 GCA_036850665.1 Dicranocentrus wangi
AAAGGAATCCGGAGGAGAGTGTGGTTTTGCGAATCGGAGATGGAGGGTCCTTGGTTCGCTACGAGCCTAGCAAACCGCTAACTGTGATCATCCACGGGTTCAAGCAGAACCACACTGACAAGTACCCTCAACAACTGAAACAAGGTGAGTGACTTGGACTCCATTTTACGATATTTTTAAAATCCCGCAACTACTCGCTATAGTAGATGAGAAGGGAATCGCAAATGCAAATCGCGTAATTATAATGTAAAACTGCTCAAAATAAAAAATTCCCATTTGGTAAGCAGATGAAGATTCTACGAGATCGGTTCTGAAATACTGGCCAAGCAAGCACCTCCAACATTAAAAATGGGATTATAGGTTGGAGGGAGGTGTGAAGTTAAACAAAACTGACGATGAGGTTTACTTCTTCTTTTTTTTTACATTCCAGCACTGCTGGCAAACGAGGAGCGGTCCAACATCGTGTTGGTCAGTTGGCAGGGGCTAACACTGCCCTTTAAGAATCCCCACTCGGGGATCCCGCTGAGCACGAGAGAAGCGTCGAAGAATGTGGGTCGGGTGTCGAAGCACCTGTCTGAGCTGATCTCGTACCTGCGGAACGAAACGAGGCTGCGGAGTGCCTCGGACGTGCACCTCATTGGATATGGATTAGGAGCACATGTTGGTTGACCGTAATTGATTTTGAGCGTGGGAATTAAAGAAAAGAAACAGAGAATCTATCAGTCAATAAGTAGTAATTATTGTAAATGGGAGGACCTTGTTTGATTTGATCTTCTGAACAGATTGCGGGGGTTGTAGGCTTTCGAGTGAAGCACGGGATGGGGGAATCCATTGGCAGGATTACGGGACTCGATCCCAGCGGACCTCAGCACAACACGTATACCGCCCTGTCCGAGAAGCTCGACAAAACTGATGGAAATGTAAAAATGCCATTTTTTTTAAACCGCCATCTCTAAACCCTATTCTATATTAAATTAGTCAATTAAATAATTGTCGCCTCATGAAAATAAAACTCTGCCCTTGTTTCAGTTTGTCAGTGTGATCCACACCGCAAACGGCCCGTTTGGTCCGTCTGGCTCCATTGGCCATGTCGACTTTTATCCGGTTTGGAATATCAACAAAATTTTATTACAATAATTTGCGTCATTTTTATGATGATGGCAGCATAGTTTTTGACGAAAACAAAACCCCCATTTTTTCTTTTCTGTTCATCTAGAATGGTGGAGGACCAACTCAGCCGCAGTGTTTATTGCCGGCTGATCCCAAACGTGACCTTGAGGGTTTTCCTGGTAATTTTTATAAATCCCAATCAAAATTCTCACCACACTCTATACTCCCACGCCAACACGAGAACAGACGAGATTAGGTTTTTTGAGTTGCACTGCTTTCTAATTAAAAATACAAGAATTTCCTTTGAACTTGAATTATTTTTTATAGGTTCCTGTTCCTCCGCACTGGCATGGGACTACTACGTCCAATCCGTGGGGGAACCCCTGACGGCATGCGAGGCCTCCTCCTTTGTGAGCTTCAAGTTGGGCAAGGGCTGCGCCAGGATAGTCCCTTTTGGACATCGTGTCTCCCCGTCGTTAGTCCAAATCATTATATTTCCCTTCCCTTCCCTTCTAATCACTCTTAACATCTCAAATAAAAGTTTCCCTTTTCTCAGCATTATTCAAGGTACAGTAATAAAAACTTTTAATAATAATTTCTTCTCGAATAGAGTTCAGGGTGACTACTTCCTCAGCATACGTTCCCAGGAGCAGGTGGCACGAGGAGAGTTATCTAGCCCGCCAGAGGATGCATAATAATCCTCTTCTTCAGAGAGAATAAACGATAGAAAGCAGCAACGACACGAAGATAATTTTTAAAAAACTCCGCGTGTTGAACTTAAATTATTTTGTTTTTGTTACAAATTGACTAATTTAGCGTAATCTTAAGTTGGATGACGAGTGTGTAGTCGGATAAATAAAATGTGGGATACATTGTTTTAATGAAGGAGAAAAATAATCCATTTTACACTGAAAGTAAAATATTTAGAAAAAAAAGTTAATACCAGCTACACAATTTCTTTTATGATAAAGTGACAAATATGCAGTGAATGAATGAATGAAGCATATTATGTGCAAAAAACTTCCCTTTTGTTTTGCAGTCGATATGCGATATGCAACGACCACGCTTATTTATTTAGTGCTTTTCATTGTAGATTTCATTTAAGATGAGCGGAAGTTGACGTCTCATAGTCTCATCCTATCTCCCTTTGTTGTTGTTGTTATTACTGTGGATGTTGACTGCATTAAAAACTTGTTCCCGGTAATAAGGACAAGGATCATCATCATCATTTCCCTTGCATTCAAGGTAGCTCTGAGTGAGTCTGAGGCTTTCTTTGATTGATGAATGCACAGTTTCACACGGACTGCTATCTCCTGCTATTGCTATTGCTATGCAAGTATGCATAGGCTTTTAAGCTAGGTTCAGCTTTTTTTTGCAAGAATTGCATATAATAAAAGGGTAGGAAAGGGTTTAGTGGTTCACACCAGGTTTTATAAAAAACATAATATTGATTGACGGCGGAAGGAAAATAAAGGTGAAGGAAATGTCGAGTTTGCATGAGCTTCTCATGCTTTTGCTTTTAACGGAGAGGTCTCTTTCTGTTTCTGTCTGTCTCTCTCTGGCTCAACCTCATAAAAAAGTTGGCCCACTGTTCTTGTTTTTTTAGTTTTAGTTCTAATCAGGAGGAGCTTCACAAATGAAATGAAGTCAAAGTGGTGGTGGGCCTAAAACTAAAGTTGATTGTTGGCTTTCTCGAGACGAGAGTGAGTGCGTGGCGTGTGGTCTAAAATTCGCAAGATAATCATTTGCAATTAATCAGAGTTTTTATCGGTGGTAATTAGTTGGTGGCGATTGGTTAGAGTGAGTGTGGTGGCATGGTGGGACGGAGAGGAAGGGGGCTCGATCCGATATCATCCGCTTTTTATTATTTATGTGTTCTCTCCCGGTATTTGTGCATGACTAGTCATGCGGCGGTACGACCACTCGTTGGCGATAATTGGGAAAGGGATTGCGGTCCTGTGCCTGCTCCTCCTCAATTCCTGTGAGTTTTGTGAGGGGGACTGGAGAGACCCGTATTATGGGCCGTACCAACCGCCAACCAAAAAGACGACAACCACGCCGAAACCCCGACCCCCACCCATGCAGCGTCGGATCTCACAACGGGACGCTGTCAAGTTTTACTTGTATCCCAACCCGAAGTAAGGGCAAATCCCGTCCAAACTTAAATTCATATTTTTTTTGGATTACAGTGGTAAATATTTGTAATAATTCTGAGTTTGCGTGGCCGTTACATTTTTCTAGTAATTTAAACTACAAGGAGGAGATTGTTGTGGGGAATAACGTTAGTTTGTCCAACTACAACCCGAACTACTACCCCATCCTCCTCATTCATGGCTTCATGCAGAACTATACAAACCGCTACCCGCAGCGTACAAAAGATGGTAAATATTTTTAATTAAATCCCTAATACTCCATTCAGGATTTTTTTCACTATCGTGTATTTTCGGTTGGATACTTTTCAATCTGTACACTGTTTTTGTTTTCGCTATGTTAAGCATATCTTCGAATGGGCTTCAAGTCCAACATAATTCTGGTGGACTGGCAAGGGTATTCCCAGCCCGACCTGGGTCGCATTGCGAACATGGCTGTGGGCTATCCCCGGGCAGTGAAGCACGCTCCCAGGATTGGGAAGAGGGTTTCCAACTTTCTAATGTTTCTAATCATGGAGCGAGTGCTCAAGGATCCAACGAGCATTCATCTCGTCGGGTTTTCCCTGGGAGCAGAAGTACCACCACCACCCTTTCTTCCTTTTTAATTTTACTTTAGCTAACTCAATCTTCAATCTTGTTTTTTTATTTATTTACAATTCGCTTTAAATTCAGATCGCAGGGATTGCTGGATACCACATGAAGAGGAACACGGGCCAATTGATGGGACGCATAACAGGTGAAAATACTTAAATATTTGCAATTTTATGATAATGGCAATCTTAGGAATTTGAGGTGTTTTAGTAATTGGGAAATTAATATTTGGTGGTGGTGGTGGCAGCTCTGGAACCTGGAGGGGTAACGTATCATTACACAAATCTGAGAGACAGGCTGGACAAATCGGACGCCACCTTTGTGGACGTGATGTGGACGAGCTTATCAAGACTGAGATACGGATCCAATTCCATTGGACACGTCGACTTTTACGTGAGCTCCTCAATTTATTAATACATCAAATACCGTTTGAAATGACATTTAATTTTTCTCCACGAAAACCCTATTTTTGTCTCCAGCCAAACGGTGGTGGACCAAGTCAACCGGTAACAAGAAAAATCCACTAGCCAATTCTAACCATAATTTAAATTCATAATTTACCTAAAATGCACTAAAATTCAAAGTATTTGTTGGTCTAGGGCTGTGGGATGCTGGACATGGTGCAAGACATTCCAGGGCTTCAAGGTAATCCACATTTTAAAAAATCTAATTTCTTCTTGTAACTTGTGTGTAGAATGAATGCCAACTAATTGTTATTTTCCTTGCTTAGGATCCTGTGCTCACGGCAGGTATGCTAAAATCTTAAAATTCAGGCTTGAGTGTTATTAAGTGCACGGAGTGATTCAAGGTTGATGATTTGATGTAAAGGGCCTGGGAGTACTTCACGGACTCGGTGTACAACAAAAAACTGTTTGCCTGTCAGTCCACCTCATACATGATGTACAAAATGAAAAGTTACTGCACGAAACCGGTGGCATTTGGGCAGTACGCAAATCCTCAGTAAGTTTCCCTATATTTTTAATATGCCTTTTATTACTCTCATGGCATACGGCACAGAGCCGTGAGCAGGAGTTACTGGATGGATCACATTTTCATTTTTTGTTTGCAGTGCCAAAGGTGACTACTACCTCGACGTGGAGCACAAGGACGCTCATCAGGCAGAGTAGAGCAGAGCTAAAATGTTGTAGGGATATATACTTACAATTATCAATTAGCTAATTAAGGCGCTTGTCACAGGTGTAATTTATTTTTTTGCATTATTTTTAAGTAATTTATGATGATACAGTTTTGGCGTGAGCCTTCCCTTGACGCCATATTATGCTGGTTACAAAAGAGATGTAAAGGTTGTAATAATAAATTATAGGAATGAAATAAAATGGGGTAGAATTGATTGAAACAAAAAGCTGAGGAGTTGAAAGTTGTGGTTGTAAATGTTAGTGGGATTCTCTCTTTTTCTAAATTGTGTTGACCAACCCCTCGAAATCCTTGAAAGTGCAGTGGCTACCGGAGTCCGAGGAGGAGGATGGCCACCCGCAATATTTACCACCTTGGTTCCACTCCGTTCCCGGAGGACAATCGTACTCCATGGGCTTTCCAAACACGCACCAGTAGTACTGCACAAAATTTAAGAAATAATGGCTGTGGAACCACTTTCCAACAAACTCAAAATTCCGTCATGATTGACATTATTATATCGGGTTTGGATGGATTACCTTGGAACAGTCGGAGGGATGGGGATAAAACTCCTGCTGGCTGCAATCCATGCTTTCAGACGGGTTTGGACTTGGACTCGCCGTCCAAGCAGGCTCCAGCGTGGTCGACGACACGGTTATTGTTGAAGGGGGTAGTGTCGGAGTTGTGGAAGGAGGGAGCGTTGTTGTCGTCGGCCGAGGTGGTGGCGGCTCTGTGGAGGGAGGTAAGGATACAGAAGTGGAAGTCACAACTTGTGTGACAGTGGAGGGGGGTCGGGAGGTCGTAGTTGGTTTGGGTGGAAGGGATGGTGGTGCCGGGCTAGTGTTGGATCCTAGCTGAATGTTTGGGTTTTCGCTAGCCGGTGGCGGTAACATCCATTCTGGACGGTTGTCGGGTTTTGGGCTCACCTTTGGAACAACGTAGTCCTTCATACCTGTCCCAAACACCATCAGATCCCACTTATTTAAATTCATACATCCTAAGAAACAGTTGAGTATTTTATATTTTTAATTGAAAGATGATCGTACTATTCCACAAAGTATCAATGAGGATATTCTTGGGCCCGCAAACCCCTCTAAAGTCGTCCATGTCAATCGCCCAGTTCATCGCCTATTGCAAACATTACGGAGGAAATGAAGAAGAGGGTTACCAACACTCAAAGAACCAACTTGGATTATTTTTTTTGTAATTTTGTCACCATACCCCAGCATATCCCTTTGTCTTTAGCCAATTCATTTTAATTTGGAGTGAGTCCTTGTCCTCGAAGCCAATCCAGTTCTTCCCAGAGAACATGTACGGAACTTTGCCCACCGACTCGTACTCTTTCGTCCAATTTCCCGATTTCAGTCGCAGGCAAATCTAACAAAAAACATTTCAATACACTTTCAAAAAAGATCACATGGACGAATTCTTTTAGCGCCGAAGCCTACGGCGGTGTCACCTCGTAGTAGCTCATAAATCCCCGTGCTTGCGTGTACTCCCCAGGATCTCCCCCGTTCTCCCATTTGACAATGTAGGCGCCAGGCTTGGTGTTGCTGGCGTCTCCCAGAATGTAGGATCTGCCGTAGAACGCCATCCCAATCACGAGCTTGTCTGGGGAGCAGCCCATGTCAACCCAGAGCTGGGAGCCGTCCTCCACATTCAACTTTTCGTATCCGTATTGATCCCAGGGACGCTTGACCAGCGGAGTGTGCACATCAGCGTAGCCAACCTAAATCAGTCATAAAGCCATATACTATTAATTATGAAATCATGTCAGTATGCATGTCATCACAAACGTTTTTCACATCTCCAAATTTTTTTTCAATAATTTGCATATTGTTTCTTAATTTCTCACCCAATTGCCCCGTAAGTCGTACGCCATGACGTGTATTGCATTCAAGGCCCTTTCAACCAATAAAAATTTGGTTGAGTTGAGTCAAATATAGGGTTTTCTTGACGAAATTTTATTTATTTATGTGATTATTGGTATTACTTGCAAAGCTCCGGCACGTGGTATCCTTCTTGGAGACGAAACTTTGCCAACGGAACAGCCATCGTGATCTCCCACTCCTTGTTCACTTGGTGGAAGGCGACACGAAGCTCTCGGACAAAGTCCAGAAAGTTGTTTTTGTCGCTGTATGCCCCTCCGCGGTCACTTGCTCCAGGGTACTCCCAATCCAGGTCGAATCCATCAAACCCAAGTTTCATGATTCCTTTAAATGCCAACCAAAAAATATAATTTAGCCAAGTCTACGATTTGCTTGTTAGATCAATTATATCCCGACAATTAGGCTTACGAATAACGCTGCTAATGAAGCTGGCCCTCCGTTGGGGAACGGCTACCATTTGCGAGTATTTTTTTCCACCCTGGAACCAACCCCAAGAAATATTAGGTTTCAAAAGGATAGCGTGTTAATTGAGCGCTTACCTCTGCCCAACCTCCAACAGCCAGCGAAACCTTCAAATTCGGATTCCACGCCTTGAGACCAATAAACTTTTCAAAGTTTTTCTTGTCCACGTCCAGCTATTAATAATTATTCAATACATTTGGAAATTGTTAATAATTTTTTTTTCAATTGTATTGTACTGAGCTTTATGAATTGTATTTCTTCCAAAAGAAGTAGTATAGTTAGTACCTCCGGATCGAGGACCAACACCTCCCAGGTCACATTGGACACCCCCACAAAGGAGTAGATGACGTGAGTGCACTTGTCAATAGGAACGTCATCCACAGTGTAATTCCCAATTCCTTGCCGATAAATGGCCCAATTGCTGAAATAGCAAACGTTGCGAGCTCGCTTCCCTCCTTGCCCCTCCACCTCCGGCACTTCCATGGGCTTCTTGCTGATTCCCGCACTCCCCCCAGCCGGACACCACGAGCAGAGCTAGCACACCACCCCACACCAGAAATTGGGTACTCATCTTCGTCCTCGTCCACCACCTCCTCCGCTCTGATTTCCACAATATTCCAGACAAGTGATGATGATGCTGTTTGTTGGTACTAAATGGCTCCAGCTAAAATACCGTCATGGTCGGACGGATTCGGGATGGATGCCAGCAGCAGTTCTCACTCAGCCTCTCTGGATCAATCCCCTTCGAAAGCGAAACTAAAACTAATCGAAATTTGTTGAGATTCGGAGAGAGAACATGTTTTGCAGATTTTATGGTGTTTTTAACGCAATCTCCTTCTCCTCCTCCTCCCCAACTCATTAACAACAGGTAGGTTTCCGTCAACAACGTCCACTATCTCTCCCAATCACAATGACTCACCTCATGCCTCATCCTCATCCATCTGATTTAGCACATTAGCAGCAAGAAAAAAAACACGAAGAAAAATATATTTTCCCTGTTGATGCGTAAGATGCGTGTGTGTACTACTCTTTCGTTTTACAACAAGTATTGTTATTCCATATAATATATGGCCACCATCGCATCTCGCCTCGCATCGGCTGAGAGTGCAGGAACCTCGTCGATCTCACTCACCAGCTCAGAATTCTGTCCAGGTTCAATTCGGGTTCAATGATCAACAAGGTCATTTTCTCAACCCTTAACACACAAACACCATGTCGTAATATGCATTACCTATTTCCTTATTTCGTCGACTAAAAACTCCAGCAATTGGATGCTGTTACAGGATGAGGATCTCAATCTCTGCCTTTTCTTCCCCTCCATTTCATTACTACACACAGCCTTTCGTATAATCAGTCAAAAGAGGATGCGTTCGTACGTTGTACTTAAAAAACATGTTTACCTGGCCATGCAGCCAGGCTACAAGTTCATCACTCCGTCCTCTTCCAGATTCTCCTTCATCATCGTCATCATCATCGTGTCTGCTGGCCTGGCAGCCAAGTGGTGTCTGTCTGGATTAGCTGTTTTTTCTTCCTCATCATGTGCAACATGATGATAATGAGTTAAGTATTGGGTAGAGATCAACGAATTTCTCTCTTTTTCCCCGTTTTTGTATTTACCAACCAACCAACACGTATATATTTTTCCACCAATTTCCCGAAACATTTTTTTCCCAGTTGAAATACGTTTGAGAGAGAGGGGTCGGGTGGCAAGTGGCAAGCAAGAAAGAATGTTTCTCAGTCAGCATGACAAGTCTCATTGCTTCACCAAGTTGCACATCATGATCATCACATCAGCAACTACAGCAGCAGCAGCGCTCCAGCTCCATAATATTATTCCATTTTTTCCTCCACTCTCTTAATGACTCTTTATCAACCGTTTGGCCCAGCCAGACAAGATATACAATGCAATAATATTTTTTCAACAAGATAATATTGCGGAACAAGAGAAACCTGATGCTCTTAGTTCCTATTTTTTTACAATATGTCCATAGTAAATTCTCAAAACTCAAAAGAACGTGAGTGAAAACATTTTATCATCTCTTTTTTCCACAAAAACCTATTTACACTCTGCTGATATTAATTGCGCAGCAGTTCATTTTTTTTGAGTCAGGTAGAATCAAGATGAATCCAGCAACGCGGAATATAATATAACTTTGCTGGTGAAAATGACAAAAAGTGTGGTTGTTGTTGTCGAGAGGGTATCATCGATACGTACACACGTGTCATAAGTTGCGTGCAATTATCCTCGACGAATGAATGTTTTTCGGTGATTAGTGCGCTAAATATACTATGCACTAGCTTGAAGTCCAAAAGGAATATTTTCAGCTACAGTCATAACTATTGAAATTATAGATACTACAATTGGAACGATTATGATACATAAGATGTAAATCACATAAACATAAAGCATTACTGTAACTGTGGTATAGGAATATTTCCTTCATGTACCTCATAAAACATTTTTCTTTAAAAGAATTTCCTTTTTTATAAAATTGCCATAAAAAATGGATTTGCTCTCGTCCCAGAAATTCCTATCTCGAGTATCGAGCAGTAGCAGTAGCAAGGAATAGGAATTAATCGGAACGTGGCTCGTGCTCTCAATACCAATTCATTCACTTCAACTTCAAAAGTGGGACTGGGGCTCCGCTGTCGATGCCATGCCATATGATGCCACATTGAAAAGTGAATCAGAACTGCAACTTTACTGCTTAGCGTATAACTAATAAAATCCACTTTGCATTTAATGCACATTTATATATATTTTGTTCGTATTTACAGTAAATAACAGTATGTATTGGTTTTTTGCGTAGAGAAAAATCCATTTGTAAAGCTCTGCGACGTAATAAATAGCGCGTTTGACTAGATACCTAAAATAACACGACATTTTGGCTTATGTAGAAATTTTGTAATTACGTCCTATATTATTGACACGTATGTTTTAACCTAGAAAATGATGGGAGGACAAGTAGGAAATAAAAATGGGAATATCAGAGAAAGAAAATAATATTAAAATCCTAGTGCATAAAAGTTCCTCCGAGTCGTCCGAGAGAGCAGATGATGAGATTGTCAATATGTTAAAAGTATTAAGTAAGTAAAGTAGTAGTCGCTCCAACTCGATCAGCTCGCTCATGGGACACTTGCGGACTGGTTGGCACAGTCCGACAACGCTCTGGCTGGGCCGACTGCCAAATAACGCTGACGCTGCTCCTCCTGTCGACATTGCATTTTGTATTGACAAAATAACTGTTAAGTGGTGTGATGCGATGATCCATCTCCACGATGATGTGATTTGTTATCTGTGTGCGGGCTGCTGCTGCTGCGGTGTGTGGTAGACGAGAAGAATGTGTGTGCTCATCTCCGAATCCTAGATTGCACACTGGATCCTTGAACTTTTTCTGAAAGATAGGGAACATCATGAACATGAAGCAGTTGCCATTATCGGATGGAATGCGAGGATATTCGTCGCAGTATCATTTTTTCATGCCATCTTGGAAAAACTAGGGCAAATTATATATTTTTGGATGGAATTAGGGAAACATGTTTTTTTACCGTTTATTATTAGACGCAAAAGTTTTCTCCACTCTCCGGTAAATTGCAATGTGGTCAGTAATGATGAGTCCGAACTGCTTGAGGCTGATGAGCCTCCAGTCGGACTTGGGCAGCCGGAAGATTTCCGGGAGCTCGATGTCGGCGTGCGGCTCCTCCTCGTTGTTATTGTTGCTGACGTAGGAGAACTGGGAGGGGCTCTGAATGGGGCCGATGATGATCACGTAGGAGCCGAGGAAGGCGTTCAAGTAGCCGTGCAGCTTGGGCACGGAGCTGAAGTAGCAGAACATGGCCATGTCGTCAAACTCGCCGAAAGGGTTCTCCGCCGCAAAGTCCTTGCCCACGAACTGGAGGGGCACAAACTGCGGGGGCGCGTACGGACTGTTCCACCACCGAAAGTCGACCTCCACCCCGGTCACCTCGATCCGCTTGGCGATGTCCGTCTCGCTCTCTTTGTAGTGTTTGAGGAGGAACTGGGCGAGGAGCCACTCGAGGAGGCCCGTTCCGCAGCAAATACTGTAAATGTGGGCCGCTCGGAGGGAGTAACAGTCTGCCGCCAGGGTGGCCAACGAGTCCTCCGTTGGAGTAGGCCAGGAGAGGAGGTGGAGGAGATGCAGCTTGTTCCGCTCCTCGCACAGGATCATTTCCTGCAGTCGCGAGATGATCCCACGGTAATCCCCTCCTTTGTGCAGCCCCACAATTTCCTGACTAATTGGGTCCGTTTTTCCACTCATTTTCAGGCGACACGTCGTGTGAAGCAAACTTTTGCTAACTTTTTTAAAAAGTGGCTTATTTTTGAACTCAATTCACAACTGGAATACTTTGAGGCTACGAGCCTCCCAACAGGGGGTACACCATATCAAGCGGAAGCAGCTATCACTTTTTTAATTAATCAAATTAAATCCTCTGTAATTTTATGCAGTTTGTTTCAATGAAGCGTTTAATTTATTTATTTATCACACTCGTCGCTTGTATGCGTTGGAACAACACTCACGACAGCACTTCTGATGCACTCTGTTTTGGAAGTGAAGGATGTTGGTGGAAATGATGATATGATGAATAATATTCTGGTTGCAACAGGAGGAGGAGGAGGATTGAGGATTTACCTTGGAACTAGTTATGCCCCTGTCCCTCGTTTCGCTGCTTATTCCCTCAGTGGCAGTGGTGCAGGCAGGCAGACAGTGCTGCGGTGGGGAGAGCAAGATCCCAGATCCCATATCCTGTTGCAAATCGCGTCTTTTTTGGAGATGCTCGCCATCCAAATACCACCGTACTACCACCCTGTGCTACTCACTCACGACGATAATGATGATGATGATGATGATGCCTTTTTTCATTTAAGAATGTACACAACAACAAACATTATTATCCTATAATGCTATCCCGGTAGGTATATACATACACTGCGGAGTAAAATATAGTATGCATTGTTTTAAAATTTTCGGATTATTTTTTCAGCTTCCTCTCTCTCTCTCCGCACTTCACTCAACTCAACGTAGTTCGTCGAGTGGTGGTTGTTTTGGCGGCGATTCAGCTTTCTCACTTCTTTTCCTTTTCTTCCTGTTTCTCGCTTTAACAAAAAGATTTTTTCCCTGTTGTTGAATAAAAATAAATATTCGTTGCCAATAAAGTTTTGCGTAGAGCGAGAGCGAGTACGTATATCCTTAGGCGAACCACATCAATCTCGTCCTTTAACCAAACAAACCTCCTTCCGTTTTCTCAAAGTACACACATGGGGCTTCACTCCATTTTAATACCTATTCATAAGTCGGAGCAATCAAGCTAATGGAAAATAGTTTGTGGAGTAAAGCCGTTTAATTGTCGTTCAGTCAGGTTACTACTTCGCGTTTCTTCCATATATTTATAGGTTTAACTGGGCTCTCGTCTCGTAAACGCTTTAATAGCCCCTCCAACTAAATGCATATATATCCTCCAAACTACTACTCCATACTTCATTTCATATTATACAGCACAACCGAGGAAAGCATTTTCTGAATGGCATGATGGAGCAGGAGTCAACATGTCGTAACGTTTTTTTTATATATTTAAATACTGGCAGTAAAAACCTTTCCTGACGATTACAACATCCACCAACCGCCGCCGTACAACAAACACGCATGCTTTCACTACTGATCGTTATTTTTTGGAACCTGGCTTGGATTTGGATTACACAATGGGCTCCATTTCATTCAGACTCTAGAATGCGATTCGCGACACTTTGTGTCACGGAATTTTTCCGAGATTTATTCCCAGCCTGATATATATTATGCAATATACAGCCAACGAGAACAACTATAGCCTTTCTCTCGAGTCCATAAATTAAAATGGTTGAAGTTGAAAAGCGCAGATTGAAATTCAACTCGGCCAGATGCTCCATTCCACACGTTATCCTCACAGGAAACGCTTTGTTAAAATCATAATAACCGAGTAGCTGATGCTCGTTTTTTTGCACTTGGCTTTTTTGTTGTTTATCCTTGTCGAAATCAGCTCAAAGTTATTCCTTTTTTTATCCATCTGTCACAAGTGCCTTCTCAGTTTTTCACTTCCTTTTGCACTCCTGCCAAAAAAAGGAAGGAATAAAGGCTAATAAGCTAGCTTCCCATGAAGCAGTAGTCCATCCAGAGCCAGACATTGAGACATTTGAGTCGAGAGTACCGACAAAGGATGATTTTCCTCAGCGATGTGATACTACTGACGACGACTGCTGCTGGTGCGCCTGTGCAATCTCAAATATTCCCATTAGCTGCACTCACACATTTCACAATGATAACGATTATTTACTCTTGAAAGCTGAGGTGGAAAATGCTTGATTCCCCGAAAAACAAAACTCGTCATCATTTTCCTTGTTATTGCAAATGTTGCCTGTTCCACACACCTCATACCTGGCATTGTCTCTGAAACTCTAGCCGGTTAGAGGTTGCAACAACTGTGATGATGATCACAAAGACCGTGACTAAGGTAAACTGCATTTCTGCCGTCATCATAAATCACGACGAATTACTCGTCTCGTGGAGAGCTCCGCTCTGTGACAAGACAACCGAGATGAGAAAGAGGTTCACCTCTACACTTTTGATTTTGACCTCATCTTTCAAACTCAACTCAAAAGTCAGACTGTCAAAAAGTTGTTTTCTTTTGAGCTGCCACAAACAAAAAATGTTTTTTTTTACATTTCGAAATAATGCATTCCTCTCCATCAATTCCATTCATGATGAAAGCCAAACATTTTTTATGCATAAAAAATATACTACTGGGGGAAAAGTGTTTCCTGGAAGTCGGCTATTCACCCTCCTGAAATAGGTAAACTTTGTTTATATTTCTCATTTTCCCACATGGTCACAGGCGTGTGGGCTCTCTCAGTTCTCATCATCCATCCCTACAAAATAATAATAAAAATCTTTTCCGACCAGTCCGTCCAGTTGAAGACGTTGTAAAAATAAACATTTCATTCCTGATTCAATTTGGATCCTCCCGAGAGTGACTGGTAGATGTGAGCCCATTAGATTCGCGTGGAGCCAGGAAAGTGGTATTTTCGCTGGAGGGAAGGAAAAATCATGTAAACATCATCCTCAGCAGAACGTTGAGCCCGTTCGTTTCGAATTATTAATGAGAGGAGAAGAGAAAAAAGGATGCCATTTTCTTGCCCAAAATGATCTCCAGCTGGATTTACTTATTCAGGGCTACATCCATAATGAAAAGGGTTAGTCCCAAAGATGTGTACGTATATACCTGAGTAATATAATATACCGGACGGAAATAGGAAAAAAAGTACACATATCCGTTCTGGAGAACCTTTTTGCCTTGCCTTTTGCCATGTCCTCCTCACATTTTTGCTGAGATTCCAGACGTGAACGGTTTGTCCAAAAAGAGGGAATCTCTGGAAATACTACTACCAACCAACTACCAACGCAGAGCCGCACAGCCTTGTGCTCACACTCATTCTATATTCATCGTGCAGCCCATCATCATCATGATTCCCATCCCACAACCACATGTTTCTTACACATTTTTTCCTATATTTTTTTCACCAGAGCTGCGAGACATAGGATGAAAGGGAGGGAGAAGGAATAATGCATATACTTACTTTTTTTATGTTATTATGCACAATCTCGAACTTGCTTTTTTCCCAATACCCTCATTTCATCAGCTCATAAAAGGAGCTTATGATCTTGTAGCTCGTGTATGTGTGTTGTGGAGGAAGGAGCTATTGTAAAAAAAAGTCTCTAGATTAGAGAGATATACTATTTTATGTTATGTTACTCCAATGCAATCTCCACCTCCACTGTTGCCTGTTGTGGAGTTTTTTTTTCTTTTTGGATTTAAGATAGTCGGAACTGGCCGAGTGAGGGGATGTTCTCGGCAGCTGACTGACTGCGAGGATTTTGCTTTGGAGTTAAGTTAGCCCTGCTTAAAGTGGAGAGAGAATGGACATCCACGGCACAAAATACAAAAGGGTTTAAGAAAAATATAGAGATCAGGATCACCACACCAGTACCACCACCACTTCATCACCATGCTCATTTTATTTTTCAATTTAAAACTTGGTTCGATTAACCAGTTGTTATTCTACTAATTTATTTGTTCCTCTCTCCAGCGCTTTCCCCTAATTTCCCCCCTTTTTACTTTCTGTTTTGCAAATCCAAAAAAGGGGTTGGATTGGAACTGGAGAATCAATTACAATCCCAGGAATTTTCTCGCAAACCGACTCTCTACCTGGCAAATATCAACAATAACTTTTTGGAAATCATTTCGGAAATTGGAACGTTGTTGCATTGGACTACTGATAAGAAGAAGAAATATATTATTCCAGTCCATTTTTTTGCCAAGAGATACTCAACTTGTTTGTGATTATACTTTCAAGTACCTAAAAAATGTTATGAACAAAGTGGTTGTTATTTGTTAACCTATCCAATAATCTCTGTGCAATTTAGCAAATATTGTTGTTAAAATGCCCTGCATTATTCTCCTGTCTTGCTCAACAAAATTGTAAAAAAAAACCTGAAAAGAGATTGTCTCCTCGTGGAACAGAGATGGCCAATTGGAGGAGGAGCTAGTATATTCTGTAGTCTTTCTTGTAAAAAGAAGAATAAAAAGGAGATTTTTAAGGGTTTTTTATTTTTGTGGAGGGGTCGAAGGAAATGTTCTTGTAGAGGGAGTAAAATTGTAGTAGTGCTGGTTAAAAGAAACGCTTAGAAATCAAGTAAAATCGATCAGGACATAGAGACATATTATATATCAACTTTGACTATAGAACCCTTTTTGTAGTGCAAATTATAATAATTATCCCAGAATATCAGCTAGAAAACCGAAAGATCTGTAGTCGTAATAAAATTATAGACAAACAAGGATTATCATCAGTATTTTATTAGAAAAGGACCAGTACTACACCGCCGCAGTTGGAGTAGCAAATCTAGATTTTTAGTAGGGATATAAAAATAATAATATTAATAAATAAATAAATAGGTAATAATACTATTTTTAGTGGAAACCAGAGTTGATTAGAGCGGAGTGGGCAAAATAGCAGTCATTCAGAAGCTAGCGGGGATAGGTTCCCTTCTTAGTTTTAAAGATTGTCTTAAAATGCCAGCCATGAGCAACGAAGCGGAGGAGAGACCGAGACGGTCCATTTGCAGGTGGTTTCGGTGTCAGTGCCAAAAGCTAAGGGTGGTCAATGACAGGTTGTTCATCGCAGCTCCGATGGTGGCGATGGTAAGAAGAAATGTCATTTTTTCCATTCTGAATATGTATTAATATTGTCCAAATGTATGGTAATGGTAATTGGTTGTTTTATGAATGATTGACTGTACAGGGCTCTTCCCTCTCTGAACTCGTGGTTGTGTTCACAATCACGGGCTTCACTAACCTTGATATGGTTGCTGTGTCTTCAGTTAGCCTTTGCCTACTTTTAGCATTCGCAGTCTTGTTATTTATTCGGTTTGATCGGCTAACACTGCTGGCGTACCTGGTAAGTGGCTCATTCACTTCACATCACATCACGGTCCACGTGTTGTGGAATAATAATATTTTGTTGAGGTTGAGTTGAGGAGAGTGAGACAGACCAGACGTGAGGTGCATAAGGTGTATATCAATTATGGAAGCTCATGAAAAATAAATTCCATCTCTGTGGTTTCTTCCCCTTTCTTTTCTTAGATGGTATGCGTCTCCTTCCTCTCATCCTCCACTTTCCTCGTGATCTCCATCGAGAATCTAAATCCTAACGTTAATGAAAGCTCCATCAGCAATACATTCCTCGTCAGCAGCAGCAGCAGCAGCTCAAGTGGATCTCATCCGGGGGACGGTGGCGAGCCTATAGATCTAGTAATTGGAGGGGAGTCCAACGGCTCTCGACACGGAAGGAAGTTATTTGAATTAATGAAATCGGAGTCGGAGTTGCGGTGGATTCACCAGATTCAGTCCAACAATGTAAAAAAAAACTTTTAAAAATCTCAAGATTTTTATTGAATATTTCGGCTATACACGTGGTTATATTTTTCCTCGCAGAGATGTTGCGGTTATTGGAATTACAGCGACTGGATTGAGCCGGCTCGACTGCAAGACACAAACAAAACTTACTTTTATATCGCAACCGAGCCGATCAGTCCCCCTCCAAAATGGGTGACATCCTGCTGTGATAGGACACTAAATCGGGACAATAACAAATGCAGATCGGACAGTGTTTACGACGATTGGAAAGACGCTGTGCAGTACCTCTTCACCGAGGTGAGAAGACAAATAATCTCCATCATTCATTCTACACATTTTCTATCGAATAATATGATCATAAATAAGAATGATCTTTATGCAAATTACATGTTAACAGGGCTGTGGCTCACTTTTGGATGACGAACTAGACAAGGTTCAGCAGAACATGGTGAAAACGTCCACGGCCCTAGTGTTTTGGGATATTTGCATCCTAGTTGATATCGTCGTCTACTCCATTTGGAGGAAGTTTAGGAGCCGAAGCAGCGATTGTCAGCGAAATGGAGGGATTCGGGACTGCGGGGCAGAGGAAGACGATGTATTCACTTGATAGTAACTACTCTAGAAAACTATTTAACTTTAATTACACTCAAGCAAGAGAAAAGAAAAAAATCAACAAAGCAAGCTCCTCAAACAGTCTACGGACTAGAGTTATTACCTCTCCGCCAATAATGCCAAAAATCAATCAACAAAGTTGAAGCATGTCTGTATACTCTCAAGTCATTCCAAAGTCAGAGTGGAATCCCCTTTCCCCATCCATCTTTATTATCCCCGTGTCAATCCTTTTTTTACATTTGTCCTTTCAGTTCAGTATTGAAATCTGCGAGTGAAATACAAAATGTACAAGGTAAACTAGATAATATATAAAAAATGAAACCTGTTCCAAATGTTCCAATCCAAAATACAAAACGAATTTATTGACGACGACGACAACTCCGCGACGGAAGGGAGTTATGTTACTACAGCCAAAAGTTACTATTATTGGTATACTTCAAATCGCAAAAACAAAGTTGCCAATTGATTTGTGGAAGCATCCAACAAAACAGATTAATAATAATCACAGTAAAAATATGCCGTGCCGTTTAAAGCAACATTGAACCAACAACGCTTCATGCTGTTTATGTATTAAAATGGGAAGAAAAAGAAATCTCAATCTCAACAGGATAAAATATTGAAACCATATTGTGCACAACAAAGAGTAAAACATTATTGTATTGTTAGTTGATGGAGAAAAAATAATATTGTTCCTTGTTAAAAAAATCATGATGACCAAAGAAATAATAAAAAGCAGTCGATATATGCCCCGATCCGATGACATGAATGAATGAATAGCTCCCCGTTTTTAACAGATATTATTATTGCATTGTTTTTTATAGAAAAAAACTTGTTTAATCGTACAGTAGAAAATTGTGTTTTGTATTTTATATGCCTCTCTAAAAACTCTACACGACATCATCCTTTTTTTCTTCTCTATTTCTTCTAGGCATATTTTATCTTCTATAGTTTTTTAACAAAGGAATGCTATCTGGTAATAAAAAATAACCGAGACTTGGTAAAACTCTCCGGTTTCGGTTCGGTTTTGCCCGCATTCATCAATCACACACGACACATCATTCTAATCCTATAATCAGCTCTCCTCAGCTTTAAATTAAAATATAGACACTTAATAATATATAGACTTTTTTACAAACAAATAGATTATCAAAAACATGAGGTAAATATATAATATATTATATATAGGCTCTTAAAGGCTAGTGCTAACTTTTATAATTATCATAATGTATTTAATTAATTATAGTTCAGTTGCAATAGTATACCAGCGGTCGCGAAGTTGACGTATATTTTTTAAATTTTAGTTTAGTAGTACGCACTGATGACAAAAAATATCTTTCAGCTCAGAGACTCATCATTTTTTCACATTTCTTTTTTTAAACCTCGACGATCGAACCTCGAAAGTTCCTTCGAGTCGAGACGTAATACAACAACCGTTACAAAAAATGTCTAGTAAGTGGCAGTTAGTTTTATATTTTGGGTTTGCTAAAAATTATATATAAACTGACAAAATAAAAAGTTAGAGGATTCGTCTGGCTGACAGATTTATTAGCTGATGATGATTATGATGATGATGAACCACCTGGAGGAGTCCAAGTCCAAGGTCCAGGCTGGGCGCACGCAGCTCAGCAGCTTTGATTTTTGAGCAGGAATAAGATAATTTGCTCGTTCGTCACCGGAAAACAAAAGTGTTTTGGAGAGATGCCAAAAAAATNAGCAGGAATAATATTATTTGCTCGTTCGTCACCGGAAAACAAAAGTGTTTTGGAGAGATGCCAAAAAAATTCATTTCTTTGTTGTTGAAATAGTTAATTTAGATATATACACCATACAAATTGGTATATTTTCTTTCAACTTTCAACTTGGCATCCTTATAAATACAAAAAAACGAGATTTCTTCGATTAAATTGCTGCAGGCTTATTAACTTGCGGAGGAGGAGGAAGAGGAAGAGGCAGAAGATGGTTGACACTTTTGTAATACGCATTCCAGTGCTTCCGCAATGTCCTCAAAAACCGGAATCCCTTCCCGTTTTGCCATGTCGGAGAGATAGGAGCGACCCCGGTTGTAGTCTTTAATGGCGACACTGGATAACTGAAAAAGTGTAACAATGACATAGGCAAGGTAAGTCACGAAGGCATAAAATATAAATCCAATGCTTCCGCAATGTCCTCAAAAACCGGAATCCCTTCCCGTTTTGCCATGTCGGAGAGATAGGAGCGACCCCGGTTGTAGTCTTTAATGGCGACACTGGATAACTGAAAAAGTGGAACAGTGACATAGGCAAAAGGTAAGTCACGGAGGCATAAAATATAAACCATGAAATTGGTTTGCAAATGAAAATATATAGAATTTACCTTTTCATCGTCGATTTTGCAGTCGTCCGTGAGGTATCCAATGCAAATTACTACTTGATAACCAAGTCCAAAGTAATATGATGCCTGTTGAAGAAAAACACAAAAAATAGGAGCGACCCCGGTTGTAGTCTTTAATGGCGACACTGGATAACTGAAAAAGTGTAACAATGACATAGGCAAGGTAAGTCACGAAGGCATAAAATATAAAATTATTGGTTTGCAAATGAAAATATATAGGATTTACCTTTTCATCGTCGATTTTGCAGTCGTCCGTGAGGTATCCAATGCAAATTACTACTTGATAACCAAGTCCAAAGTAATATGATGCCTGTTGAAGAAAAACACAAAAACATAACATCCATTTTGAGCACCTCTTCAATTATCCTCATCCTGGACAATTTTACTTTAAATATTATTTAGAGTTTTTTTTACCGTTAACATGTTTTCAACGGAGCGGGACGAACTTGGTATGTTGAAAAATAATATTTTGTAGTTTTCCACAGTGCTCACGTCAATTGGAACAAAGCGTCTGCTCAGTGAGTTCACCTCGGGATTGTAATAGGTTAGTTTGTGCTTCCTATTTACACAAAAATAATCATCCTCCATTAGTATCAATAAATAGGATAATATTAGGATATGTCACCAGTAGTCCACTTACTCNAGTAGTCCACTTACTCTAGTAATGGTATGGCCCTCTCCGTTCTCCAGTTATCATCCGGAGAACAATCGCCACCCAGATAGACGTCACACAAGGCAGACGCCGTGACTTGTGCACTCTGCTCCACCTCCTCGGGATCGTGGCTATTTTGGGATTTGGTTTGGGTAGTGCTTGGTACACTGTCTGCAAGAGAAACAGTTAGAAACAGGATTGATTTTAAATCAGATTTTCAGAGGAGATTCAATTAACAGTAGTGGGCTTCCAAATCCAAATATTGAGTGGAGTTTGTTACCTAAAAGTCGTTTGAGAACGGTAGATATATTGTGAACAAAGTACTCCGTCTTTCCAGCTGGAAGACCGGAATTGTTTCGAACCGAGGTGCGATAGCGGTGATGAATGAGTTCTGACATAATACAGCAAAACTGATCGAAGTTCAGTTTAGAGCCATTTAGCCCATTGCAATTGTGTTGTTGTCCCCCTTCGCACTTTCCGCCCGTGGGGGACGAGGAGTCCTGATGAGTGGTCGCGGGGGAGCTTATACTGGAGTCTGGGCTATTATTACTGCTACTGCTGCTGCTGCTAGAAGTAGAAGTATTATTAGAAGAGGCAAGATCTCTAATTCCATCGAGCGCCACCTCCACCTCCCTCTTTGTCAACTCCCGATTCGTTAATATCAAATAGGCCTTTTCCACATCCGCCAAGGCTATCTCCCCCGTTTTCAGCGTGTCCAGACTGTCGAACGTCTTCTGGAGATGACTGCATATCCAATTCTTCCAATTGGAATTCTACGAATTCATCCGGAAGATCAATCAATCAGTCTCATTAACGCATCAATCCATTAAACGTTATATTTGCATAAAATAAAACTAGCAAAAACCAAACCAAGCAACCAAAACTTACTTGTAAATGAGCCACTTGCACCGACTGGTCCAGCTGCGGCAGAGCTGAAATTTTGGGACTAATCTTGTCACGTAGCACCTGCAACAAAAAGGGACAAACAGATTATTACTCTACCTACTCTACAATGATCAACCTCATTAAATATTCAAATGAGAGAAGGAGAAGGTTTTTTTATTGCTGCAATTACCTTTTCTGTAAATACAAGAGCGGTCTCGATATCGTTAAATACAGGAACGCCATGTCGTTCCACTAGGAATTGAAGAGTCAACTGGCCAAAAGTCAAATCCTCATATTCACTGCAACACACGACAAACAACAAACGACCATTCAGTTTTCATTAAAGGTTTCCATACTCGGGTTTCTTACGGTCTCGATATCGTTAAATACAGGAACGCCATGTCGTTCCACTAGGAATTGAAGAGTCAACTGGCCAAAAGTCAAATCCTCATATTCACTGCAACACACAACCATTCAGTTTTCATTAAAGGTTTCCATACTCGGGTTTCTTTATACTTAATTACTCAAATATTTCCCATCTTTTTTTATTTTTGCCAATTTACATTTGAGATATGGGCTCATTAGAAATGGGCGATCCGGGTCCTTTAATTCCAGAAATGACGAGAACTACTTTTCTCTTTTTTGCGACCAGGTAGGCAACCTCGATCATGACCACCACGGCACGAGTCTGGCTGTCGATAACGTAAAATAGCAGCTCCGCGTTCTCCTTAGCGTGGTGCTCCAACTCTATCAGAGTCGGTTTCCAGTCTGTGACTTGCTGCAAAAAACACAACATCACCGCCAATTGCAATATGATGGTCATTCATTATCTGTTGTTGTTTAGTAGAGGAGCCAAAACAAATGGCGCATTTTATATGCAAATTCGCTCCACAGCGGCATGTACATGCCGCTTTTAGTGGCGGAATGAATTGCGACTAATTTTATTGAATTTTTATCTCGCATTTCGTGTCAACTAACCGGATTAAAGTATGTGATCCCTTTCGCCTTCAGCCTTGGCACTGCAATGTCTCTCCTCCACGTGGTGGGATTGCATGAGCCCCCGAGGAAAACCTCGCACTCGGGAGTTTTATCTGCCAACACAGACAGACAACAACCATCTTCAGAGAGAGAATAATAAAAAGCGAACTCAATTGAAGGATTACTCATCGCCAGAAAAAGGTAAAAAAAGAAGGGAAATTCGTCCCGGCAAAATCATCTCTTTTTGTAAGATACTAAAATAAAACCCTTCCTCTCCTTCCTTCCCGTTACTACAAATAACGGGATAACACTCGATCGACTCGAGATTAATTATTCACTTTTGACTCACCGACATACTGGGTGGCAAACTCTTCAACCGTGGGTAACTTTTCGTTGTGTGGAATCTTG
>JAANSN010002570.1:0-23206 GCA_036850665.1 Dicranocentrus wangi
AAAAAAATCACCTTCAACTTGCTCCACTCTTTATTTTTGGCAGGCCTGCATGGCATGGCATGGACTGAACAAAAATGTGAAACAAAAGGGGAGTCAGTCAGTCAGCGAACGCAGAATATAGATAGCGAACTTCATTTCCCATTCATTTCCTCACCCAAAATGGATTACTCTTTGCTCTCTCACTCTCCTTCTCTCTCTTTCACTTTCAATCTGACTGGAATCCTTGTTCCAATAAAGCTCTCCTCTCCAACCAACCCACCCAATATATATTCCAACCATCACCCACCTTTTTTTTGCTTTCCATCAAAAGCTCATTTCCTCCTTTCTCCCAATTGTTCATCACTCTCCGAAGCAATATATGCCTGATTAATGGACTCATCATCATCATCATCATCATCATCATACCAAAAAAACGAAATGCTCTCTGAGCTCAAAAAAATTAACTTTTTGGCTTCCACCATCCACCACCAATACCACCACCTCATTTGCCACCCGACAGAAGAAATAGTAGGTAGTTAGGATGAGTATATGGGAAAAAAGTGGAGTGATTGGCCCCTGCCACTTCACTTTTTCCCCCTTTTGACGTCAGAAGAACACGAAAGGTTTCCTGGCTGGAGTATCAATATCCTCCTCACAACTCACCACAGCTACTCTATTTTTAACTCCCGATCAAACCAACAAAAAAATGGCTTTGAATCGATAAATTATAAGTGTGCTGCTAGCGGGCTATAATATAT
Organism: Dicranocentrus wangi; assembly: GCA_036850665.1. Classification (NCBI taxonomy): domain Eukaryota; kingdom Metazoa; phylum Arthropoda; class Collembola; order Entomobryomorpha; family Entomobryidae; genus Dicranocentrus; species Dicranocentrus wangi. Next base: position 738 of record JAANSN010002570.1, read on the forward strand.
TTTATTCTCGTCCGGTTCGAGTGGACAAAAGAGAACAAAAGAAAGAAAAGGGAAGAGGGGAAAAAAGAGCAAAAAAAATATAAGTGGAGGTGGGGTTTTTTTGTGGGGTCCGAAAAGGGCGATAAGGCACGCACCGGCCAAAGTGGAGGTGACGCTGATGAGATGACGTCTTCTACGTGCGCTGTTTAGCTTTTTTCGGAAGTTGGCAAACGAGAGGGGGAGAGAGAGAGAGAGAGGAATTGCTGTAAAGTGGGAGTGGGAATTCCTTTTAAATAATAAATAAATAAGGGACAAAAAAAGAGTGGAGGATAGAGATGGAATGGAGGAGAAGAGGGAAGTGGTGGTGGTGATGTGGGCTACCTCTCCACAAATCTGGATGATTTAGCAGCTTTTTTTTGGTCCGGGAAACAGCTAGCCGGGATAAATCACACAAGGAAAAGGAACGACGAACGAGAGAAAAAAAGGGCTCATGTGGTGTTTGGCAAGTGGCCAATTGGGGAATTCCCCGAAAAAAAAATAAATAGTTCCTAGGCTTTTTGGCCTACATTCCATCCACTTCCACCTCCAAAAAAAGAAGAAAAAAAAAGAGATTCCAGGCAAGTCGACTCGAAGTAAGCGGACTCGAGCGAACAAAAGAATGGAGTAAGTAAGCGGACCCATTTTGGAGGAAGAATGGAGTGGAGGCGTGTGTGCTCTGCTCCCTCTTTTCCTTTACAAATGTATTTTTAAATTGGGGGAGATAAACCATGTTCTTAACAATTTATTCTCAACGAAAAATTTATTTTTCCAACCTGAATGGAAATTCAAACGAAAAAGAAGAAGAAGAAGAAGAAGAAAAAATGATGCTGCTGGAGGGGTTTTCCTTCCAGGTGGGAACTGCTTGCTTTATCTCCAGAAAAAAACGAAGAAGAAGATAACGAGCCTCGAACAAGATATTTTTTTGTCACACTTTAACCGTGAAAATAAAAAAGACTCGAGACGGAGAAAAAGAGAGAGAGAGACGATACGATAAGTTCCATAAAATTGTTCCATTGGGTTTTTCCTCCTCTTTTTTCGTTTCATGGGGACCCTATATATATATGGAAGTTTTGGAGGAGTATTTTTTTGGAGTGGTCTTGAAAAAACAAAAAAAAGTGGCTAGTATAATAATATAGCGTGATATATATATATGGATGGAGTATGGATATGGAGGGAGTTGGAGGAGTTTTGGAGGGGAGCGATGAGCAAAAAAAAGCAGCTGACACTTCTCCATTCCCATAAAGTTGGTGGAAGCTCAAGGACTTTAGCACCACTTTTTTTTATCATAGGAGGAGGGACCCTCCTCTCACGCGGGTGACAAACACAAACAGGCTATATAATATGTTCGTTGTCATAGGGATATACTATTCACATTCACACAGTGCAGCAGCAAGCAAGCAATGTAGTAGTGATAATAATAATATTGATTGGGCATTTTAGACCAACTTGAAAGCTCTCTCCGGCTTGTTTTAGCTGATGTGAGAGAGAGAGAGAGAGAGGAAATAATAATGTGGTTGGAAAATTGGGATTGTCGCACCTGGACAAAGAGAGAGGGCTATCCTATTAAAATAAAAGCTGTATATCCTTCTCACAAGTCACAACACAAGTGACGACAAAAGCAGCAGCTTGGTACACTTGGTTTTGTTTGATTGATTTTTTTTATCGGCAAAAGTAGCAACTCTCACTCGAACACTGCATGGGCAAAGCCATATGGCATATTTAATGGCGGTGCAATGCAATGATAATGATAAAAGATAATCCATGTAAATCCATAAAATCATTATTTACCTACTTTTTTCTGGACAATTCCAGCTTCATCTCAATATCCTCAAATCTCAAATGACTAAAATGTAAAGCAAATATGATATGATGTTATTTTTTTGGAAATTGTGCTGCGATTCAAACAAAGTTTTGTGAATGTTGGATGTGGGCATGCATATGAGACATGGATGACGAATGATGTGTGTAATTAGAGTAAACAAGAAAGAAGACACAGTTTTATCGTCATTCATTCACTCACTCACGCTATGCTCCTCTCCACTCCTCTCATATATTCGTCTTCTGGCCTGTCAGTTAAAAGGAAAATGTGGACGGAGGATCGAGTCGAGTAGTAGAAATAACTAAACAAATGAGAATTATTGTTGAATTTAATGACAACATTTTGGCTAAAAGAGGTTTAATTTATTTAATTTACTCGAGCTTTCGAAGAGAATCCCTCCTCATTATTCAAGAGTACAACGAAGAAACGAAAGAATTATTGTTATTGGTTTTCAAGTTGTGTGTGGTTTACTCTTTTTCTTGTTTACTCTTGCTCGAATTCTCTATACTACAGTTTATCAGGAGTGACCTTGCAAACCACTCAAGAACTCAAACCCAAAATGATGATAACCTTTTGGACAAAAACACGCACTCTAACAAACAACTCCAACTTATTGACAAAAATTAAAATGACATCCAATTATTTCATGTTCCAAGCAACTTTCCGATGCAATGGAATGGAACAACATTTTTAATGTCTTGTTTCGTTCGTGTTTTGTCAAAAGGAAAAGGAGAAAAGGGAAAGAATGAGGAAATAAAAATGCATTTTTCATGAACTTGATGGAAGTTGGTTCCAATTTATAGTACACCTTACGCATTCCAAACTCCAACGCAAAATAGTTATATGCAACAAGAGGAAAATGAAATTGAATAATAAAAATTAATAATTCAGCTTACCAATTTCAAAAATGTCGGGAAGAAATATGTTGAGTTGTTGCACAATTTTTCTTCACTCCATATTTTTTTCCCAAGACAAAATATTCTAGTCCAAATTGTTAATGGAAATTCCAAAAAGGGGAAAAAAAACTACAAGAGAGGCACGCCAGCCAGCACTACTACCACACTCACTCGCGACTCATGAGTCCACCACCACCTCCCGAGACTGTCTGCAACAACGAAAATAAATTGACAGGCTGACTTTATATTATTTTTTGACAATTTTCCTATCCTCTCTAGTCCACGATATAAAAACTAGCCAAAAATATTGTTAGCAGCAGCAGGCTGATGCTGCCTAGATAGCTTTTCTCATGAAATTTTGATGTGTCCTCCAAAAAGTTTAGTGAGCTTTCCACCTTCACGCAAAAAAAAAACATCAGCACCACGAGCCAAAAAAAAGTGTTACACAACTCGAACGAAGGAAGGAAAATGAGAATAAAATAATAATACTAAAAATGAAAAGTGGTTAAGTAGTTTTTTGTTTGGCTAATAGTTTTATTATGCGTCCATTTTTTGATGAATCAGTAATAATAATGATAATGATATTCCAACTCGACGCTAAACGCTGAAAGATATTATTATGAGATTGCAAAAAATTGCTATTGTTATTGTGATGCTAATCCTTGATTATAATTTACACACACAGACACACACAAACACCATACCACACACACCCGCACACTCACAGGCAGAGCCCAGCTGTATTTTTTTATATGTTCTACTTTTTGTCTCTCTAGCCTGATGAACATGAACACAAGGAGACGAGAGGACTCAAAATGCAATGCACATCTAGGTTCGCCAGAGCAGGCTGACGGAGGGAGTCAACAAAGCAGCACCTTTTTATTTTTTCCTTTGAAAAAAAAATCCTCTTTTTTCTCAGCTTTAGCTTAGAGAACAGAGGAGCAGGGAAGGAGAGAACACATTTGAGATGAGAAGCTTCTTTTTTGGTCTATGTATTACTCACTGGCTCTAGCCTAGCTGTACGTCAGACTGGTCTACCTACGTACATAAAAGTACGTAGTACGTAGTAGTAGTAGAGTAGTAGTAGAGGAGTAGGATAGTACGAGACGAGTCGTAGTAGTTCGTTCGTTCGTAGTATTAAATAACCCAGATATAGGAAGGAACTAGGAGGGATAGATATATAATAGTAATAATATCACAGTGTGCCTTATAAGCTTTTTTTGGTCAGAGCGTAGTAGTAAAGTAACTCCTACTTAACCACACATGTATTGCGTTGCATGAGTAGAGTGAGCATAGCTGAGTGAGGTGGATATTATAATATTATATTACTACTACTACTCCCCACCTAAACTCCTCTCCTCACTCACACACTCAGCATATATGAGTCACGAAAAGCACCGAGACGTCCGGACCTGTATTGACTTGTCAGCTTACCACTACCACCACCATCCAGTATCCAGACCAGCTCTCGCTCTATCCATATTATCCATCCACCAAAAACGAGAAAAAATACTCTCCAAATGATATGTCCCATATTATTTAGCTCACTCACTCACTCTCTCTCTCTCTGTTTCGTCATATTATTCTATATGATGATGATGATATCGCCGTAGTAATATCTTCTAAATAGCCACATGGTGGCCAAACTAAAAGTGAGTAAGTAGTAAGTAGTATGCAAGGGGAGCAGTAGGGTAATGAATGTTTGAGCACCAGCTCAGAATGGTAAACGAGGTATTAGAGTGTTGATTCAGAGGAAAATCACCGTTTACTCCAGCCATAATGTCAACCATACGTCATTCTCAAATGGGCACATGATATTAGCTGGATGGCTGACTGCCTCCCTGGATGGCTTCCTTCGTCGGTGCAGCGGAATATTTTATGGGACACATGGAACCCAAAGCCCAACTACCCAACATTACTTATATACAACTTACATTACATTACATCGCATATATTACGCTCATTTTCCACACGAGATGATGAAAAAAAAACTGCTGCCTACCACCAAAAACCTTCCACTTGGTTCCAGGCAGCCAGAGCCAGAGCCCAGCAAAAGCTCGTCGTCGGGAATTATTATTATTATTATGACCTCTTTCCATTTCCTTCAAGGATTATTGGGATTCCTTCATTTCCCACGGACACAAAAAATGCGAGAAAGAAGAAAGAGACGACCACGCAGAGAGAGAGGAAGAAAAAGGCAACAACTCATAGCCTCTCATACTTCCTTTGAGGAAAAAGGAAAGAAAAAAAATGTGGAAAAAAAAGAAAGATTTTTGGTTGAGGATGAGGATATTAGCCTAAATGGTCGTATCATATCATGCATGCAGCCTCTCCCACAAATTTTCCCCCTTCTCCGCTCCTCTCTTCTCTCTCTCTCTCTCTGATGATGACTGACCCGAGAATGTTTTTTTTCGCATATCACTTTTTTATCATATCATATGATATATAATATCATTTCCTTCTTGTATCTACATACTTACTTGGGATATGAATATTATTTTGCATAAAAAGTGTCTTGGCATTTTTCGGTTGCGTCACAAAGATCATCATCATCATCATCATCATCACGGATAAAAGCAGGGACATGACGGAGCCGAGTCGAGTGTGTATAGCAGAAAAAGAAGCATATTGCCAACACCAAATTCAATTTGTTCCATCCATCCAACTCCAACGTCGCTCTTCCGTCTTTTTATGGGTTTTTTGCGGGTGAACGAGAGAGAGAGAGATGATGATGATGATGATCATGATGATGATCGCGATGTCGTGGTTTTTTTTATATTGCTCGTTTCACTCGGTCGGGTCTCAATGCCAAAAAGAAGGATATATTTATTATTATGCGTAATATGGAGAAAAGGGAGGCGAGGATGGCAAGTTGCGACATGACAGGATGTTGAAGCTCTTTTTCATGGGCTCTTTTTAATTAGCCATAAAATGGGAATGACTTGGTGGTGGTGTTGTTCTTCTTCATCATCTGGATCATTTTGTTTTTTTTACAAGATGAATGAATTCTTCATCTAATCTTGACCTACATTCAACCTACCCTTCAGGAGAAGATGAGTTGTCATAAAAATAGTAAAAAATATTATCTCTCTCTCGCTTGATACAAATTCCATGTCCCATGACATGACCGACTCGAGACTCGAGACTGTCAAGGCAAAGAAAAGGGCAAAAAGGTGATGATGATGATGATGAACAGTAGTATGTCTTTATTGACTCATTCATTCCGAACATGAAGCCGACGCGTCAAGGGCAAAAAAGTGTGTAGTAGTAAAAAACTAATTTTGGAGTTTTATCTCAAGTCATATAACATTGAGGATGGATGCGGATGTAAAAAAAAATCTGAGTCAGTCACAATGATTCATATTCCTTCCTTTCTGGACTTTGCTCATAAGTGAATCATATTATTCATTTCATACATACAGCAGAATATTTTATATGGGAAGAAAAGTGTCGGGTTTTCAGCTGAAATGGGCCCAGCTCCATCTCCCGCCTCTTTGTTCAATCCACACCTTCATCCACGACGGGCAAGACTCAAGTTTTTTGGCTTTTCAGAAATAGTTTTAGAAATTTCCTGTCAGAAGGCGCCTCTCTCGCCAGGAGCAAAAACAGCAGCATTACAATTATCCTTTTACAAAAGAGCAGAACACTTTTCCACTTACAACTTGTCCAACAAAAAAAGAAAAGACTGGGCTGAGCTATGAGCCATGAGTTGGGTTTCTTCTTCTGTTTGTGCTGCTCACATTCTGGGAGCGAGAGAGCGAGAATACCTCAACGCGAGAGCTAATATTATTATTATTATTACCTACACATTTTTACAATAGCTAATAGCCTCTAGTCGGTCTCTCGGTCTCCATATATGAGATATACACCTAAGCATTATATATACGTATATTTTATGAAGTCTCAAGTTGGAAATTGGAATGGTCGTGAGTGAAGTCAAGTCTTTTTTGTTACGTTACGAGTCAGTCCGTAAATAACGTCACGCATTCATTAGCCCAGGGAGAGCAGAGCACATTCTGCCAATACAATACACACGCATGCCATGCCACTCATTTTTTATTTTGCAACAAAATACTTACTTACTTTTAATACACATTTTTCCCCTCTCTTCCTTCTTTCTTCAAGAAGAAGAAGAAAAGTCTTGTCGCGTTGTTTACAATTACAAGTAGTAGTTTGTCTTGTTCATATTCCGTCTTTGCAATTATTGGAATGGATGGAGAGAAGAAGGAGAACGAAGAACAATAGGTGTAATGCTCGTAATTCATCCGATTTTTTCGTGTCCTCCTCCAAAAAAAATCTTTATTCTTTTTTGTACGTAAAATGTAAAAAGTCGTCTGGATTTTTTTTAAAAGTTACTAAGGATAAACAATGTGCGCTGTTTTTTGCTGTGTGTGCTGAAGAAAAGTTCGTGACCAGGTTGAGCATTTTCTGTGACAAGATGAGGCAAGGGTCACTCTCTGAGTCTCTCACAATTTATCTTTTTTCCCTTTTTTCCTCCGTTCGGTCGTCGTCACTCCAAAACAATAACTCATCAAGGGCGAGTGAGGAGCAGAGTCATCAGAGAGCCAAGCCAGATGAGTTAGTAAAGAAGAAGGCGCAAAAGGGGAAGATCAAGTAGCAGTTTTTTTTTCTTCTCAAGTCAGCGGATTTTTATAGCTCAGGTGAAACGGCTACGAAAGGACGGCTTATCGTGATTGGCTTTTGAGCGGATCCTCTCTGCTTCGGAACCTTGCTGATGGCAATAAAGATACTCTCTCTCTCTCTCTCTTTTGACAAAATGAAGGGAATGCCGACGACGATTTTTTTTGACTCGATGTCTCCTGCTCATTATTATTATATTATTACGTTTTGTCAACTTTCAATAATCTTCATTCGTTTTTTCTCCTTCTCGCTCGTTTCCAATACATTCCCACATTTTAATATCCACTTTTATACCGAAAAAAAAACAATACTTGTATAAAGAAAATGTTCGACGGCAAGGAGAAGAGAGAGAGAGAGAGGACGAGGACCACCGGCGGGGACAGCAAATCAGACGAGATTCCCAGCTAATAATAACAACTCCAACTACTCCATCTCACAAGAAGAAGTCCCCCTATAAAATCTTTTTATTGATTGGGGACACATTTTATTTTTTGAGACATGCGGACCTGATCTGATCACCATGATCATGATCATCGTGATCTTCAGCCTCTCAGATAACCCTCTTCTATTCCTCCTTGGATGCCACCCACAGCCACCACCATCATCAAAAAAATACCAAAAAAGCATCCCTTTTTTCTTGTAGAAAAACATGAGAATCGAATCGGAACAAGTGCGGATCCCTTGTTCTCTCGATTATTTTACCCGATCCGACATCTCCATTTAATTGGAATGGTTCTTGTTGAGTTAAAGTTGAGAGAAAAAAAATGTTTTTTTTTGTCGGCATTTGGAGCTTTATCCATAATTTTTTGCTTCTTCTTCTTCTCTTTCTTCTTCCGTTCTAATGTAATTTACTTGCTCCCATTGTGATGATGCTGATGCTCCAACTCTGATTAGCAATTAAAGATATTGCGAAAAGGGATTAAGATGATGGTTGTTGATGGTCCTCCCTCCTCCTCCTCCAAATGCTCATTGCTCATGTGCTTCTCTCTCTGGGCTGTGCTGCATCAGAAAATGATATTATTGCATTGCCTCGCCGAGTCTTTTATGGGCAGTCGGCAAGTTTCCCTTTGACATCTCAAATTATGTACTCACTTTATGAAACTTGTTTGATCCATTACACTTTATTCCTTTCAGACAGACAGCGAAGCTAATATTTCGCCGACAAGGGGGACCCCGCTTCAACACTGGTGTCGATAACTAACAGCAACCTCACTTGAATAAAAAAAAGCAAGCGCCAATCTCTCAAGTTGTTCTCCCTGTTTTCCTGTATAATACTTATTATATTATATGCTCACTGCGCTTTTTATTCCTCTTTTGCTCCTGGCTCACGTCTCCTCTCTTTTTTCTCCTATCTGCTTTGGATGGGATGCCAACCAAAACGATATGCATTTTTTGTAAAAAAAACAAAGTCGGTAGCTGAAGGAGAAGGAGAGAGAGAGAGAGAGATAGTGATGCTATCACCGGGAAATATTATCCACTGGGCAATTACTCGGACAGGTAGCATTACCACACGGCAGGCAGGACAGTTTACAACTACAACTAGTCGGCCACGCCGCTTTTTACTTTTGCAAAAAGAGAGAGAGAGAGAGAATGATGATTTGGACGATTTAGCTTCCGAACAAGTTTTTCAGCTGAAAAAAATAAATACACAACCAACACCAATTTTTCCAAAATGTGGATCAGTATCTGACGAGCAAGCATATTATGTTGATGATGATGGTGGCGGTGGCGGTGGACGGTTGGGAATCTGGGAACTATTTCAATTTGCTAATTACCCCGTAATTACACTAGGAAAAATATTTCTCACGCGGAATGCCAAAGTATTAAGCAAGGAGTAGTAATGGGAATGGAGCATGGAGCAATAATGATGATGATGATGATGATGATGAGCATGAGGATCTTGNAGTAGTAATGGGAATGGAGCATGGAGCAATAATGATGATGATGATGATGATGATGAGCATGAGGATCTTGATGAGCATGATGAGCTAGCTTTATTAGAAAATTACACAATTACCTAGAAAAAAACTTTTTTTGAGTGCCTCGTCGGCTTCCACACATCTGCTGACCATCCGAGCCATGCTCCACAGCTTCGCTTCGCTCCGTTCCGTCGTGTGGTGGTGAAATACCGTGAAAATAGGGATAATAATAAAAAAAGGGACAGACAGAGTACGGAAGTGTATGGATATAGCATAGCGTGTGCTCAACTCAACTCAGCTTTCAGCTCACCCTTCTTAATTCTTTCCCCTTTTGTTTCTTTCCACCTCGAACCTCCTCTGGGGTATCAAGACAGAGTACGGAAGTGTATGGATATAGCATAGCGTGTGCTACACTCAACTCAGCTTTCAGCTCACCCTTCTTAATTCTTTCCCCTTTTGTTTCTTTCCACCTCCTCCACCTCCTCTGGGGTATCATGCAAATTGGAGTGGACAGCACGATCGTGCGATCGTCATCTCAACCCGAAAAAGCCTTTTGTTGTTATTTAAATTTAAACACTGCAACTTTTTGTTCTCTCTTTTGTAAATTTATCTCTGGCGTTTCACGTGTGGCACGCACTTGAGCTCAATTCTTTCAACTCTTGTCCACTCAGGAAATGTTTTTGTTTTAAATAAGGATATTCTCTGAGAGCGAGCGAGAGTTTAGAGTTTTGTCCAGTTTTATTTTAAAACTTTTGGGAGAGACTTTTGGTTGAGGATCCTTTTGGGCTTCCTTCCTTCCTTCCTTCTTCCGGTTCGTTCGGGTGACAAACAGCCTTCGGGACAATAATATTTATGGGCTCAGATGTGTCCACAAAAGCTCGCTCGGATAATTCATTGCGCCACGTAATGAATGTCTGGAGAGGCGCTATGCTACCTCTCTAACTCTCCCATTATTCCCCACCGCGCAAACGAAGAAGAGTCAGCAGATTAAACACCATTTTTTTCTCCTTCTTCTTCTCCAAAGCCTTCTTGTGCCGAGTAGTATGAGATGAGCCCAGCTCTGACTGTCAAAGTGTAATTTAGTAGCTGGTCGTAACACAACACAATACATTAGCCACCATAAATTTAAAAAGTTTTTGGAGACTTTTGGAGGAGTTTAAAGTTGTACTTGTTGGAACAAGAAGATTACATGGAGTAGAAGTAGGTAGGTATTGCAGGAAGCAATAATGGGACGGAAATGGAGCTCATCTTCTCAAATGTCCTGTGCCCAACTTCTTCTTCAAAAAGTTTTTGGAGACTTTTGGAGGAGTTTAAAGTTGTACTTGTTGGAACAAGAAGATTACATGGAGTAGAAGTAGGTAGGTATTGCAGGAAGCAATAATAGGACGGAAATGGAGCTCATCTTCTCAAATGTCCTGTGCCCAACTTCTTCTTCTTCGTCTCCTTCTTCTCCTTTGCTCTCTACCTACACACACACTCTCTCTCGCTCTCTGGATATAATTATCGATAGCCGAATAAAAAAATGTAGTAGTAGCAAGTTTTGTGGAGGAGGCTGTGTGTGGAGGGAATCACTACTCCCTCCAACCCATTTCCCTTCCCTCTCTCGCTTATTAAGTATTATGGCATTGTGTTTTGGAAAGGATAGCGGGAACCGAGCGGGAGAATCTCTCTCTCTCTGGCTTCTTCAATAATCATTTTGGCATGAGCCCCGAATATTTTTAGCATTCTTTTACATTCCGGCTCCCCCTCATTAAAAAACTTTCCTCTCTCTCTCGTGAGATGCAGTCAGGAGAGGAGCAGCTCTTAATTATATTTTTTTTGTTTCAGGATTATGATCCTCATCATGATCAACAACATCATGGCAAGAGCCATCAGATTTCGAGAGATGCACTCCCAAACGATGATAATGACGAGGATGATTCTACTTTTTTTGTTTTGGAGTTTTGGAGGAGAGAGAGAGAGGTAACGACAACCAAGGATAATTCCTTCCGTCAACCGAGACAAAAGACAGGAGCTGAAAATGCATTCCCCTTCGTCTTCTTCTTCGTCTTCTTCTATTCCGTCAACCGAGACAAAAGACAGGAGCTGAAAATGCATTCCCCTTCGTCTTCTTCTTCGTCTTCTCCTCCTCTGTCTTATATTCTTCACTGAAAGGAAAAAGCTCTGTACAAGGCTTTGGCTTTAGCTTTTCTCCATGGAATGTCATTTCATTCTGGAATTCCACTCCAAAAAAAAAACTTTTTTTTATATTTTTTTCTCTTTTCCCATTTCCCATTCCCTCCCTATTTCCCCGGAACCAAAAAGTGGAGAAAAAGTGGCCACTTTATTCTTCCAAGAAGAGGCTTACAAGGAAAAATAAAAAAAAGAAAAGAATAAGAAGCTCTTGCAGTTTGACTTTGTTACTTTTTTTTCTATTATTTCTCTTCTTGCTTTTGCTCCATCATGCATCCATTTTCCAACAAAACACACCACCACCACCACTCAATCCATAACGGTTCGGTGAGTTAAAGTGTTGTTGTGTGTTATATGCGCCTCCGCCAAGGAGACTACTCCACTCCACTTACTCCACTATTACTCCACTCCGTTTTTAGTGTGCAAAAGCCCATTTATTTGAGTGTAGCACTATTTTGAAGTAGCAAAATGGGAAATGGGATCACTAACGCTAAAGCTCGAGAGCAGCATCATCATCATCAGCAACAACAACCTTTTTTCTCGTATAACAAGTGAGCGTATCCAATTCACAATTTATTGTCATGAGGTTGGTGACACAGATTTATTGCTTTTCTCTTCTCTCTCAACCTCTCTCTACCTTATGCCTCCTGCCTCCTTCCTGACAAAAGAGCCAGCCAGCCAAGGCTTTTTCAACCATTATATAATTACATTCACAAACTCTCTGTCTCTCTCTCAGACTCTGCCTATGCCTGCCTGGTTTCTTCTCCCGAATTTTTTTTCCTTCTCTCAAAAAGATTATCTCACCGAAAAGGGCCAACCTGACAATCACATCTTTTGCTCGTCAACCAACTCTAACTCCCGAGCCAACTCTCTCATTTTTGCCACATGACAAGCTGAGACAAGAGAAAAAATATATATATAGTCAAGCGGATCTGTGTGTAGTTTGTAGTCACCCAAAAAGTACCTGTCGTGTCGTCTGACAGTGTTTTTTTATGAGGAGACACCACCACCACCAACAAAATCCACGTCGTCATGGTACAATTCTCCCGAAATAAATGACACTAAACTTGAGGTTTTCTTCTTCTTCTTCTTCTTCTTCCGACACGACTTACATTTTAGCATTTAGTCAGTCAGCCGCTGATTGAATTTCTTGTTTTCTGATGCTCCCACCCAAAACAGCCTCTTTCTCGCCTCTCTCCTCTTCTCCCTTTTTGTTTGGATAAGGCTTTTGACTTTTGATGAGCTGAAAGTGATGTTGTCACAAGAGGACACAAAAAATAGAATAGATAGACTTTTTTTTACAAAATTGTAGACACAAAAAGAGTTTTAGTTTTTTTATAGCCACTCCTATTTTCGCCACGCTCCCATCACCACCATCACCACCACCACACCGTCCCCAGGGAAAAAAGGAGTGTAAGTGGTGGCACAAAGCTTTTTGTTAAACAAACAATAAGCCCTCGCATCGCGTCGCGTGCCCTCAGTAGTCGCAGCTTTTTTTTTAAAGAAGCCATAAGTGGGCATAATAATGGGTCCCTTGATGATTATTGGATTCGGCTGGGAAGCTCCGCTGCTGCCGGAGGAATCGTCGGAATACAAAGCACGAGTCGAGTCTAATAAACCCTCCATCCATCCACCACAACTCAGAGCCACGCCCATTTTCCTGCTAACAACTCCATTTAGAACCACTTTTCCTCTCTTTTTAGCATTTTTAGATGAAGAGGAGGATGAGGGAAGAGAGAAAAAATAAAATAATAGTTGAATTGAAATCCTTTTTCTTTTTCGTCTTCGTCTTCTTCTTCTTTTATTCCCATTTTGCATTTTTCAAGTTGCCCCAAAAACAAAAATGTCAGAATGCTATGGTTGAGCAGCTTGATTGAGGATGGCTGAGTCAGTGAAGGCGACAAATGACCACTTGTCGGAAAGGTCACCAAATTAACATTTTCAATCCATCCCATTATGACATCCCACTATATTTTTTCCTCGGACAGAAAGAAAAAAAAGTTAAGTTGTAAACAGAGAAAGGCACTCATCCGTCGGATTTGATGAGGTTGACGTCTTGATCATCATCATCATCAAAAAAGCAAAAAAAAACTAACAAATCCTCTGGGACCAACTAAAATCGTGAAATACTCGCTTCTTCTCTTCTCTTCTGATTGTTTCTTCGTTGCCCCAGACAAGCCTTCTGACAAGGGCATATATCACCTGAAGATTTCTTACCTTTTCGAAAAAAAATCATCCTCTCAACTTTACTTTTAAAGCTGTGTCTCTCTCTCACCGAAAATGTGTGTGTTTTTTCCCAGAGTCATGATGACTTCCCAGTTTTCTTGCCCGTCAGTTCATCAGTGTCACCTCCCAAACCCCGCTAATCTGTCACTGTTCACCTCCCCGAGACGAAGACGCTGAGCGAAACAATGAAACAAATTTTGGGCTCGCGGTGGGGGATTCTAATTTTTTTGCCTCCTCTTTCCTTTGCTGCTCCAACTCGATATCTTCATTTAGCTCTAATGAAGCCGAAAAAAAGAAGGCTGTAGTGACAATCAGCTCTTCAGTGTCGTCCGGGTGGCTCAATAATCACCTAATCAAAAAATAAGACGAAAGAAATAAACTTTTTAAAACATTTTCTTCAAGTCAATATTTCCGCGATTGGAAGAGCATTTCTGTCCATCTGGAACTTTGGCTATTTTTGAATATTTTTGCAGCATAAAAAATTTGTTTTTTTGTAGGAAAAAAGTTTGACTCGAGTTTTTGGAGGATTTTTCAGGATAATTAAGAGACAAGTCTGGAATTTCACAATTCCTTTTCCTTTCCTTTCTTCTCGCTGCAGTTGCAATTGTAAAAAGGGAGTAGAGCTCCCGTTATTTTTGTGCCTGTCAGGCTCTCTGCCTCTCTCTGAATCTCTCTCAAGGCTGAGGTTCGGAGCATAATTGGAATGCCATCCAATCCGCGGAAGAAAATGCTCGAGAATCAAGCACTAATCTAAGCGCATTCCATTCCCTCTCTCAACTCAACTCAACTACTCTCTCTCTCTCTCTCTTCCAAATTTTTTCTCGAGATTCATGAGATACTCTGAGATAATGTTGTTTTCCTACTTGAATTAAAACCATCCATATCATCCATCCCGTCGCTCGTCCAACAAAACTTTCATCTCGCCTGACGTCGTCGTACTTCGTTCGTACTGAACCCTTTTTCGTTCAGAGAGAGAGAGAGAGAGGAAAGGAGACAGGCGTCGTATTGTTTTCCTCGACTCCAAATTCCAACGGAAAGAGAGAGAAAAAAGCGAAAATTACTACGTGTCTCTCAAAATCCGCTTTTGCAGTTCTCATCTGGTTGCAATATGGGAATGAATGAGAAGACAAAAGAGTGGATGAAAATTAAAATCACTTTTTGGATTTTTTTTCTATTGGATCCTCAAAATAGAGATGCAGAAATGAGGAGGCAGAGAAGAGAAGGAGTCAAAACACCTTTAAATCTCAGATTGCCCCGGAAAGACAGAGATTGTTGTTTTGTGGACAGCTTCGTTCGAGCCTCAGATATTTTACTTCATTTCAGTCAGTTGGATTGGATTAACTGACTGCATAGCTGAATGCGTAATGAGCTGCTCTCTCAAACAAAACTTGATATCCCTTGGACACTGGATACCCACCTTGCCACCGCATCTCGCACACCGAAAAATTCTTAGCCCGTGTTTCTCCACTCGCACTGCACTGCACTGCACTGCGCTGACAGGTTGGCCAATATCACAAACTTAATTGCATTCCTCCCGCAATCCAACAAAATATTTTCAAAAATATTTTCATTCATTCATTTCATCATCATCATCCCTCCATCCACAACATAAAATGAAGTTCTTTTTAGCGGCTATAAAATGTTTTGTTTGTTTGATCTTTTGCTGCTGCTGCTACTGACTGCTGCTGGATAATATTGGGTTTCCCTTTTCCTAATTATTCGTGACCGTCGTCGTGTGGGTAAGTTGAGAGAGGAAGAGAGAGGTTTCGTTATAAAACATCACTGACTGACTGACTACCTATATGAGAGTTGAGCTTTTAAATGCCCGAGTTAATCAAGGGAATGACTGGATCCGACATTTGTTGGACATTCCGGGCATATCCGAAATGCATTTTAGTAGGGCTTCTCACATTTTACAAATTCCACCTGCCATCCCCCTTCAACAATATTAGTCTCCTTACACACATTTTTTAATGGAAGCTCTGCTCCAAGGAGGAGAGGAAGAAGAAAAAAAATTGTGCAAACTGAACATTCCACGCTCACAGATCAGATCAGTCGAGTCTGTTGCGAAAAAAAAAATCCAAATATCCAAATCCTCCTTCGTCACTATATCCCAACCCCAACCTAAACCTTGTCTCATTCTCAATGGAAAAGTTTTTCTTTTAAATCGGTGTTAAAAAGAAGTTGGTAGGAAGGAAAAAAATTTGCACATATAATTTTATGGTATGTACTCACACATTCCACGACAAAAGCTTAGTCATCATCGCCATTCCCATTCACTCGCTTTCGCAGCAGCATCTCCTTTTGACTTTTGTAGATGTGGAGATACTCTAATTGCTCCGGCTGAGCAGAGTGACAAGAGTAGAAGAAATACATTACACACATATATATATATATAATATTTATGTTATTATTATTACACAACTCTTCTGATGAGGCAATTTTCCCTGTTTTGCAACACTCACCATCATCATCACCATCATCATCATCATCCCAGTTATTTAAGCTTCTCTCCAGATCAAAATCATGTGATAACACTCAACATAACATATAATATAATATATAACCATAACCAATATGAAAAATGTTTTAATCCCCTCGTTAGTAACCACCAGCATCTTAAAAAAAAGAATAACGTCTTGTCATCACCACTCACCACTGCTGCGCTGTCTCAGCCCAAAAAGCCTGCTGCTCCGCTCAATGCTCACACAGCCACAAAGATCAACACAGTTTTTTTCTCCTCCTCTCTCTCTCTCTCTCTCTCAGTTATTTCAGCAATTTCGGTCAAGAATTCGAGGCATGAGTAATCCTCGGCCTGAATGGGCTCGTTTTAACTCAAAACATTCCACTTTACAAAACAGTGTGTAATGCTGTGTTATGTAATGTGTAATGTGTATAACGAGGTGGTGCGGAGGTGGATATAATATTTAATCACACGACAGAGTTGAAATTGCGTAGGCCCGTGTGCCGTGGCTGTGTGGCTCTGTGACAAAGAAGGAGCTACAAACGATTGGAATTTTCATTGAGTGAGTGGAGTTGTTGAAATGAATTTGAAACATGAGCGGAATTTGAGATTCCAACTGGGAAAAACTGACCTCCCCCAAAAAAGAAAAGATTAGTCAAGCGAATTTATTGTCAAAAATGTGTAAGGCGGTGGTGGGTTTTCACGAGGCGTAAATATTTTTATTTTTTGGAAAGGCATATTATCGCAAAAGCCTAATCGTTTTATTACTTCGATAAGCGTAAAAGTAAAGTAGTGGCATATATAAATCTGAAATGGATCATCTCAACTCGCCCCGGAAAACCAAAAAACACAACGGCAACGGCAGAAAGCCTTTATTTTTCCTTTTATATGCCACCACACCACCTCACAAAAAATAAACCAATCCCATTTCATTCCATTTTACTTTACTTTTTTGTCACTCCATTTTATTCTAATTGCGGTGATAAGATGGTGATGTGTTGGTGGTGGTGGTGGTGTTTCATCATTTCCGGCTTTATATATTTTCCCCGTAATTGATTCACACTCACACTCACACACACCACCTCCACCACCATCACCATCACCACGAAACAGCACCACCACCACCACCACGTCATGCTATATCCATGCCAGAGCCATGTGGTGGCTGCTCAGAGAGAGCTCATTAAAAACGGAAGAAAAAAAGAAGGGATTTGTGGATGGGGTGAGATAATCATCCCACATCATCATTACCAAAGGATTAGAGAGGAGAGGAGCAGGAGCTGTGTCAGAGAGAGACCAAAGCAGGCAGGCAGCGAGAAATGAGTGACATAATCCTCCTCTTCTCTTCAAAACATGCTTATTGAATTTAATTTGGCAAATATGAATATTATTTTGTAATCGGATCTTTAAAAAACTTGGATAATCCTTTGAGAAAAAACCAAAAAGATAAACCTGCCTTCTTCTTCTCCGTTCCATTTTTTTTTGTTTTACAAAATATCATTTTCATTTTTGCTTGTCAACTTGTTGTCTTCTTCTAATTCATACAAGAGGGATATATATTATATCTCCGTGTCCCATCTCCTACATACAAAACACTGTCGTGATGATCTCGTTGTTGAGTAGGGAGTCTCTCAAACAAACTTTTTTTTGAAACCCTTTTTTCCTCCTTCTCCTTCTCCTCCTCGTCTCGCATTCCTCAGCAGAGTCTCATATCGTACGAGTAAAAAAGAGCATCATCATTTGAGAGAGAGTCTGTAGTGGTAGTAGTTGGTAGTCATCAGGCTCGTCGTTTTCGTGCTGCGTCCCATAAAAAAGGGGCTTTTTCGCTTGTTTGGCGGAGTGTGAGAGGAGACATGCATTATCAAGTCCATAAATGTCACCCGGATCCACGGAGTTTTGTCACAAAATTTACAAACCCGAGCTTTTACGAGGCAGCTTTATTTCCGAGAAATTACTTTGTCTTTTCTCAACTCTCCTCGAGAAGACAAAAAAAAGAACGTCAAAAGCAAGTGAAGCCTCATGTAATATGTATATGCTGGCTGGCTGTTGTGCTCATTACCCGAAAACAACACAAAAAAAATAAAATACAAGTAAAAACGTAAAGTGGGAGCTCTGACTGCGCTGGGCCCGTCGTCGTCGTCTCGTGTTTCCACAGAGGAGAGTGAGGAACAGTAGTTCACACAGCTGGCTACATACATGCAACTATGTAACTACAATGTCGTTTTACTTTTGAACCTAACCCTTTCCTTTCGGAGATGAGATGATCCCTTCAGAATATTATTATTACACTATCTCCGTCACACATCTCAACCTCCTCTCCTCTCCTCTCCTCTCCGTCAAACAGAAAAAGAATATTAAAGTGAAACAATACCCATGTCAAAAAAAGGAGAGAATACAATTTCGTTTTTTTTGACTTCACCAACCAATATTAGGTTCTTGGAGAGAGAAGAAAAAATGTTGTTCTCCTGATTACAGAGCTACTGTGTCTCTGTATCTCACACAGATTTTTTTGTTTGTTTCAGAGTTTTTCAGGGGAACCCGTCATTAGCTCACTTTCACGGGCTGCCTCCCTCATCATCATCCAGCTCTCGACAAGCAAGCAAGCAAACCTGGAAGAAGATAATATGGAGACTAGTTGACAACTTTTTTTTGGCAGATGATGATGCACTTGCCGTCTCTCTCTCTCCGTTTTTTTTCTAGGTACATCCGGACTGCGAAATTTAAAAAAAAGTAAAGTAATCCAATGAAAATGTTAGGCTTGCTAAATGTCATTAGTGTCAATCATGAGGGGGGTGATGCTGCTGCTGCTGCTTGGCTGAGAGCGAGCTGACTTTAATGGTCCACTTGTCCCCTCATAACTCATATTTTTTTTTTGCTCCTCGACTTTTTTAGCGGAGGGAGGAGGAGGAGGAGGAAGAAGAAGAAGGAGCGGCGTAAATTAGGTAATTTGCGGAGCCCGATGACAGATTGAATTTTGAAATATGGAATAATTCACCATGAAAAAAAAATTAATGATGGAAAACTCGGGGGGAAAAAGACGTTGGAAATATATTTTTGTTTTTGATGTTCATAGTTGGTCCGGCCCGGGTGTCGGTCGGGTGGTACAAGGGTGACGAGTCTCACCGTCCGATTATCATCACCTTTGTTCCATCCAATCCAATTTTTTCCAAAATAAATGTTTTTTTGTGTTGTTGAGGAAAGAAAGGAAGGACATTTTTTGATGGGCAGTGGAGATAGAGAGAGGAAAGGTGAGATTTTTGATTGGGAATGAAGAAGGTGGCCTTCAAAACAAAAAAGACAAAAAGACAAAAGAGGGGCAGCTCGCTCATTTTGCTACAACAGGAGAGATCTAAACTTCAGATCAGGTTTTTTATTTTTCTCCTTTGTTTTCTCTCATCTCTCTCTCTCTCTAACAAGATGACAAGGTAGGTTTTAAAAGGTTTTGAGTGATAGTGGTGGCACTACTCAACTCAACTCAACTCAACTCACTCTCTGCGCGATTACAATAACAATAACGATCATCATGATCCACCGCACCGGTAGAATAGAGGAGAATGATAATGAGGGAGCTGAGCGGGGAGGAAGGAGAGGAGAGGAGAGGAGATGGATGGAGCAATGATCAGCTCGTCTTGTTCCCTGTCCAAATTGCTCATTACTTTACTGTTAGTTATTATATTATTATTGGCCGGGTTAAATGAATGCATGCGACCACCTCATCTGTCAAGATCTGTCCACTCTCTCCGCTCATCGCTACTAGCTACTTACTCTCCTACTACTACAATCAGTCCGACTCTTGATGGAGATTACAATGACGACGACGACGACGATCTTTAAGATTAGCTCCGATCTAATCTTGCGTGTTGGGTGCTCATAAAAGAACAAGTTTCTACCGGGAGGTCCCATTCCTTCTTCTTCTTCTTCTTCCTCGGAGCGAAAACAAAACCTCGTCAACTCTGATCCTCTAACTCACTCACTTCTAGAGTCTGAGCGAATATAGCAAGGAAAAGGACAAAAGTTGGGGGAAATGCGAGATTTTTTTATTTATTATTTGCAAAAGCCCAGGTGGCTGGGCTACTACTACTTTACGGCTCATCAAATCCCATAAATATCCGGACGAAATAATTAACGGGCAGAAGAGAAAAGAGAGAGGGAGAGAGAGAGGAATTTAATTAAATATTTTTCAATAATAATAATAAGTATATAAAATATATCCCGAACGAAAGGGATGACAGGGACAACATTTTCCACTCTCACAAGTCACAACCCTCCTCACTCACCCGCACCACCGCCACCGCTTGTTTCTCCGGTGGAGCGGAAAAATCGGACGAGAGAACGAGGACACGATGAGATGAGGGCATATATAAAATCCGTTTCAATTTTTTATTAAACTTTGACATTCGATCAGCAGGAGCATCATCAACATAGCACCAAAAAGTCGTCGTCGTCATCGTCGTCCAAAAAACCAACATGAATTTACTCGCTCGCTGAATACTCATTTTTTTCGTTTTCCCCTTTTTAATTAATGCTCATGAGCGGAAGGATCGTGACAAATGAGAAAAGTCATCGAAAAATTATTCATGATGCCTGTTGAACCGAGAGGGAGAGAGGCGGAGGGGAGTTTTATTGCTTTTCCGTCGTTTAATAAAACACAGGTTTGAGCTACTTTTTTGTGGGGAAAGCATATGGAATGGAATGGAGGAATATGGATGGATGGATGGACGGATGGATGGATACTAATATGACATGGATCATCGATTTCGGGTGGAACTGCTATTGCTATTATTATTATTACCTCCTCCGCTGACCAAAAGAGCGAAGGGGAAAAATGGAAATAGTAATAATAATAAAATAAAAAAACTAGTCGCTCATATTTCTCTTTAGCTCCAATATTGGGTTGCTGCTGGAGCGGGGAGGCTCTTCCCCTCCTCCCAAAACTAATAATAATGTAATAATGTAATAAAACTATTTGGAGTTGGGAGGAGGATGACACAAGGAGAGCACAAGAGAAGAGGAGAAAGACGAGCATGAGCATGATGATGATGATGATGATGATGATCATAATCATTTTAGAAATGTCACCGAGGGAGCGTGTAATAAAAGAAAGGAATGCCAATAACAGCTCGCTCGAGCTCGCTGACTCTCTGGCTCTCAGTCCGCAGCAGCCACCACCACATTCACTCACCCTCTCTCCAACTCCCAAAACTTTATGATATTTTCCAGGACTTTTCCAGTAGTGGGTAGAGAAATTGATCGTGTCGTATGGAATGGAATGGATGTGTGTCTCTGAGAGAGTGGAATTCCTCTTGAGAGAGGAGAGAATATATCTCCAAGAGAGCATTACATACATTATTATCCCATATCATCATATCATCCTCATCCTTTCGGGTAGATATCATATAAGTGAATATTATATTATGTGTTGTTGTGTGGGATTGGGATCCCCGACAAAAGGTTGGAAGAGGAAGAAGGAGAAGAAGAAGAGAAAAGAGCTTTATGGTGTCCGTGTTCAGTGTTCAATGTGTTGGGCAAGTGGAGTGTGTGGAGTGGAGTGGAGAGAGGAGAGTATAGAGTTTTTCGAGAGAAGCTCATTTTGTGGCAGCCCACATTCCTCCGAGGCTCCTCCTCCTCACAAACATCCCATGCGCTTGCCTGGCAGCCGGGGCACACTATCCCCACCACGCACGGTGGCAAGCAGCAACCAGCAACCCAACAAACCCAAGTAAACAAATAAACAGGGAAGGATGATGATAATAATATGATATGAGCAAGAAGCTCAATGAATGAGTACAACATATTAGTGCAGCCACCACCAGGAGCAAAGCGAACGGAAAATAAATATATATACCTAAGTAAAAAAATCCTCTGCGCTTTCCGGTGAATTATGACTCTCAACTTGTAACATAAACGAGCTCATGAAAACCAATAAATTCCGGAAAAAATGGTTATTCATAAAATATATATGAAATAAAAGCGTCACGGATTATTTTTTTTTCGTTCAACCCGCCGGGACTGACTCAAGAAGTAGAAGGAGTCAAGTTGGACATGGGTGGGAGTCAACTCTCAGCTCAGCTCAATAACTCCCGGGATCTCTCATTATGCTCAGAAATAAGCAGAGCAATAGTAATAATAATATAATATGTAATATGTGTAATTCCCATTATGATCGAATGAAAAAATAAGCGTGTATGTATGAAATACATGGAGCTCACGCTCCGCATTTGGATTTGGCCGAGTGCACTTTACTGCTCTCTCCATCTCTCCTTCTCTCTCCACTTGTGTGTGTGTGTTATTACTTTTACAAAAGAGAAAAAAAA
>JAANSN010002571.1:0-23205 GCA_036850665.1 Dicranocentrus wangi
AGCTCAAAAGGGTTTACTGTTTTTAGTTTACAATCTTTAATTGTAGATTCACACATGGCATGTCGGGAAGTCGTTCCAACACAAGGTTTCTCATCAAAGGATGTTTCATGACCGCTACTCGAAATCAGTACATCGTAAAGTAAAATGGCACAAAACAATTAATCTAGTTAGAAATATTAATAAAAATTGGGAGTCACCTACTAAATGATTGTATTTCCTTGCTCCCACGCACCTGGCCAAGGTAATGCTAAGGTTAAACAATGAGGTATATTTTGACTAATGTCATAACTCCCATCAAAGGTCATAAATGACCCGACTCCGGTTGGTCTACACTTGATATTTATAAAGAGTATTTATAATTTACAACTGTGGGAAACAAATGCGAATATGTAATTAAATCCCAGTTTTTTTTACCGAGGTTGGCGATAAAAGAAGTGGCTATATTTAAGTTGGGATTTATCCTCAGTCCAAAAATAATTTTCCCGTTTATCTTCAAATTTGGCATCTAGCCAATCTATTTTCAGATACAAACGATTATTTACTGATTAAAATGTTCATCGGCCAACGTGAAAGATTATAAGTAATAAATATGTATTAACAAAAAATGTTTTACACCACGAATCCATCAGTTGTTCCCTGTTAATTATTATTTCTAATGCCCGACCCACCACCGACAAGGTTGTCAGTTTGTCAATCTTGGCTAATTTCATGCCAACTGTTTTACAAAGTTTTCCAGCTTCATTCCAATCTACCATGTGCTTTTGTCGTTCTGCGGACTGAAGTATGTAAAACCTAGTTTCACCAATGCGTATCCAATCACTTTTCTGTGGAGGGCACATTTTACCATCCACTAGTGACCTTCCCTCTAGCTCTTGAGTC
This sequence comes from Dicranocentrus wangi, assembly GCA_036850665.1. Classification (NCBI taxonomy): domain Eukaryota; kingdom Metazoa; phylum Arthropoda; class Collembola; order Entomobryomorpha; family Entomobryidae; genus Dicranocentrus; species Dicranocentrus wangi. The sequence continues at coordinate 880 of JAANSN010002571.1, forward strand.
GCAGTTATTTGATAAACTGAATTTTAATCAAAACACGACCCTGTTTTATAAGAATGACAGACTGGCAAAGTTTGTTAACTATGTATAAGGATTACTTACCAAGGTCAATGCACACGACAAATATTCTCCAAAAGAAAGTCCAAAAGTCCATGTTGGACTATGTTGGATTGGAATGGAAAATAGTTGCTTTCGAGCAAAGCACATCAAAGAAACTACAACTGTTTTATTTTGCTTCTATAGTGTGCAGCTCATTACATAACGCAATTTTTATTGCAAATTAACTGGTAAACCAATCTGCAGTAGTATATGAAAAATTTACAAGGTTTGCTTTAATTTACACAATCAAAGCATAATTACGCCTTGTTTTGCAACTAATGTGAACGCAAAGGAAACAAGTTTGTTTGTTCTCAAAGAGCATAGTTTATTGCAGTAACGGTGAAAATTAATACACTAATTCACTTCAAAATTGGGTACTCCCTTGGTTGGATCGAACTGTCCCATGTTGCTGAAACAATAAAATAGATTGAAAGCTAACCGTATATTTTTAGCAAATGTAATTATTATTAGATATTTTCAAAATTACCCTTTGGTTTATTTATAGAAACATTAGATTTACTGTATCGCTTGTTTGTCTTTTCACACAGATAAAAGTGCCACTCTGTGCAAGGAACTTGTACAGTCGTCTTACTCGTCGCTTTGATCGTCGCGCATAGGGAGTTTTTAGTTTTATTATTAAATCCTTCTTTGTCGACAACCCAGTAAGTCTCATCTTTGTCATAGTTGATGGTAATGTTGCTGGGAGGCCACTTTGTATTGTTGGCACGCATCATACGAAACCCTGCCGGACACCAAAGACTGCCAAAGGTTTGCTATAATGTGGTTTAAATACAAATCGTCAAATTTCAAAAGCGTGTATGCTATTCAGCCTGCTTAATTGCTTAAACTATAAGGAGTCGTACTTTATATCTACTTCGGTGGAAATCCGGACTCGTAGAATCAAAAGCCAAAGTGGCGGTGTCTTCAAGGCCTCCATTAGTATTATTTATCCACTTTTTTTCGAATCCACATTTACCTGTAGGTTCACATGTAGGTTCATTGATATTGTATTACTTACTAGAAATGAGTTTTTGTTGAAATATTTTTCGCCCATGGTCTTGTTAGACTTACGGCTTTCGAAATCCGTGTGTTGGCATATAGTTGCTAAATAGTTTTTACAGTTTGCCGGGATAAAGACCATGAAATTCCAATTACCCCTGCATTTTGTTGAAGGAGGACACGGTATTTGATCTCGGAATTCATAATTAAGTGCGGCGGCAACGCAAAAATCTACATCAGTCTTCTTACTCCTTCCGGTAACGGTACCATTACCGTCATCCTCATTTACTTCGAATTTTTCAGGTGCTGCAGTGCTTGCCACCATAATTTTGTTGCTATCCATATATCCTTTGTCTATGTTGTAGTTCCAGTTTGTCCAGAAATGAGACACAGTTACGTCTTAAGAAGATGAGATTCAAGAACATTATATTTTCAACTGTAGTATAATTGATCATCACATCGCGGTTGTCTTACTTCTGGACCACATCTTCAAAAAGGGAACAAGACAAGTATCATTCTTCGACTTTGGACTATATAGCTGCAATCCGAGCCCTTTACAATGCTCCTGGCTTTGAGTAAGCGTACGCTACGATAGGCAAATGTAAAATTTAATTGTTTCTCCATTTCTAATCTTCAAACACATCCACTAAAATGCATTAAGTTTTCACACTACCGGTTCCCAGTTTACAATATATTTTCGGTCCCCAATGATCCAATTTCCCTCATAAAAGTATTTATCTTTATCTGTTGAAGGGTAAAAATGCAAATGGAATGTCATAATTGAATTTAATAAATGGAATATGCATTATTTTAATAACGACCCTCGGTTAGCTCAGCATGATGAACATTTTTCAGTTTACACTCTTCTAGTTTGGATTCACACATGGCATGCCTTTTCGACTTCCTCGAACACGGACTTTCTTCGAAACTTGTTTCATGACCGCTACGAAGCGAAAAGAATTATTGTAATCGTAAATGACAATCACAGAATGTTGGATTGAAGGCAACTATATTTTTCACTCACTAAACTGTCCCACTCTTCTGCTGATCTTTAGCCCCCGGCCACGGGAGTGCGATAGTCAAGCAATGTGGTATATCATTATTCTTTTGATACTTTCCATTCCACGAGAAGTAAGCACCAACACCAGTGGGGCTAACTTCCAATTAAGGGATTGGTTTGAAAAATGCTGTATTTATGACCTAAATATATAAGTGGAGTCTTACCGTGGTTGTCTGTAAAAATATGTCCCGAGTTTGAGCTCAGACTTAGCTCCCTGCCAGAAATAGTTCTCTCTTGCTGCCTCAAATTTTGCATCCAACCAGTCTAATTTGTAAGAATGGTTTGATTGACTCAGTTAACTGTTATTTGTGAAGTGATTCTAAAAGTGTGACGGGTAGGCTTACACCATGTGTCCTTTAATGCCTTAGTGTTAGCTTGTTGTTCTAGCGCACGACCCACGACGGATAGTGTTGTCATTTTGTCAATTGTCGCTAATTTCATACCCGCTTTTTCACATTGGTCCTTAGCACCATCCCAATCCACAACTAATTCTTTGCGTTTGCCCACGTCTTGCACTATGTAAAACCTAGTTTGCCCAAGACGGATAAATCCGCCCGTTGTAGGAGAACACGCAGTGTTGTTCATTTCGGATTGTGCGGTGGTGGCATAAAGAACTGAAAGCGTAATACTTTGAATGTTTATTATGCCTTCCTGTCAAATGTACTGCGCTTGATGTAGCGCGCTTGCGCTGTAGTGAATTCAATTACCTAATTGAAGGGACCCCAAACACCAGGCGAGAAAATTTCTTTGCTGACCCATATTTATTACACCAGGAAAATTAAACCATGGCAAGATCAATATGGCGGATGGAAGTGAAGTCGAGAATACCATGTAGATGAATTTTGTAGCTCATTATAGTTTTATTGACGCAAAAACCATTGTATATCGCGGCATTTCTATTACACCTCTATTAACATCTTTTTCATGATTAAGTTGTATGCACAGCACGCCGCAATATCGGGCGTAATAAAATCATAAATGCAACCAATAAACAATGACAAAGAACATAAACGCCTGCATAACTGCTGGGCTGTACAGGACGCCAATTATCAAGTGAGGATGGGTAATATATAGTAACAAAATTGATGTGCTGACCGATCTAATTTATTCACATTAGAAGTACACAGGTTCATTTAGGATGCAATATAATATATTTTCCACATCAAATATGTTTTAGCAAGAGCAAACTTGAAATGGACATAATGTCGTCTTCACACTCACACTGATGGAATCCTTGGATTAAGGAACGATAGGGTATTCACGTGGCGTCGCAGCGAAATTCCAGCCCACTAAACAGACAGTATTATTAAAAGTACTTTAGCTTTTATTAGGCAAAAGAGGATTTGCTGGAGACGGACTTGTGACTTACTTTTTGGTATGTTCGGTTGAGCTCCTTTCCACTCGCGGAAGTGGGCACTATGAGCTTCACAAATGTAGAAATGCCACTCCTTGCATTTGACTTTTACCAACTCCCGTTCTCCATCAGTTACAGTTGTGCCTCCTTTCGGCACGGAAAGTGTACAATTTGATTCTATGCCTTTTTTGAAACCGTCATTGTCTACAACCCAGTAGGATTCCATGTAGTCGTATTTAATTTTCTGGTGCATGACAGTAGTGGTCGTGCCATTTATTACTGGCTTCTCTTTAAACAGGGTAGTGTTCTGCCTTGCCATTCGGGTTGCAGGGGGACAAAGCAAACTTCCAAATGTTTGCTAACGAAATAAATAAATAAATACTGTCAAGATAGTTTAATTAAATATAAACACTCCAATAATAAGTATGATGATGGGTTGAATTTGCAAACTAACTTTGTATTTACTCCGATGTGCATTCTTGTTTGCACGCCATCCGAACGGAAGTGTTGCTGTTTCCTCTACACCTTGAGTTATATTATTAATCCATGTTTTCATCCAGGAGCACCCAACTGCCGAAATCAAATTGCAAAGTGTGCAAAAGCAATAATTATAAGCTTCTGTCGTCCTGTAGCTTTATTTACCGTGATTTTAACTTACGCAAGTTGTAATTATCATGCTGACATACTACCTGCGAAGAAGACTTTCGTTAAAAACCAAAGCAAGAGAATTCTATCGAAAAATGTGTATTTTGAACTTAATTGAGATGCATACCCCTTGTGGATTGTTGCAGTTAGCAGGTGCGTAATGAATATAATTCCAAACGCAATCTATCCCTCTCGGGTCTGAGCATGGCTGTTGAAATCTGTACTCGTACAAATGTACCATCGTAACACAAAACAAGGGGCTATTCTTATTGGATCGAAAAACGTTATCGCTTTCACTGAAATTGTCTCGAGGGATTGTGTTTCGAGCTACTTCTTGACCCGTTGCGTTTTGAAACACTGCACCGTTACTTGTATAAGTCCAATCTGTCCAGAACTGGGAAACTGTAATATCTATGAAGATGATTTGGATAAGGAAACATTGAACCAATGAAATATATAAATTAAAACAATAAAAGTGGGTTGAAATAAGCATGTTTGCGCGCAAGTGCCAATTTTACCACTTACTCCTCGTCCACATTTTTAATAATGGGATCAGACAGGTGTCTCTTAATGTGGGATTATATAGTTTTAAACCTAGTGTTTCACAATATTTCTTGCTTTCGGTCTGATTTTTCTAAAAAGTGAAATAGCTAGGTGAGCACATACAATGTATAGAGTGTGTAATGGGTTTAAAAATAAGGTTTGTACTTGTGCCCAGTTCACGATATATTTCCTGTCCCCAAAGATCCAATTTCCTTCATCGAAATATTTCTGCTTAACTAATGGCACAAATAAATATAACTTTAATAGCCTTTTGCACCTTTATAACTTTAGCAATTCAACAATGCTTTGCGTAATTACTTGGGTCTTCAGATAGCTCAAAGTGCTCCGTGACCAATCTATGGCAATTCGGATTCTTCGATTCACACATGGCATGCCTAGTTTGGACACTTTCGCAAGGTCTCTCATCAATCGATGTTTGATGGCCGCTGACAATAAGTGTGTTTCAAATCATATTTGATAATAATACTTGCATCAGCATAATTAATCAAAAAACCTAGAGGCAATAATATATGGCTTACTAATGATTCGGGTACGTGTGTTTATCAAATAAACCAGGCCAGGGTAATGCTAGAGTTAAGCATTGCTTAAACGTGGCATCTATTTTGTATTTGTGTCGAAAATTAACATGAGCTCCTACTCCAGTAGGGCTGAAACAATACGTTGGTATAAACATGGTGAGTGACGTGAGTGGAGTTAAATCTACTACATTTCCAATAATTGCCTACCGAGCTTGGCGATAAACAAAGTTAGAAAACGCAAGGGAGGTTGTTCGTTTTCCATCCTCTAACCAAAAGTACTTTTCCGTTTCGTTATCGTATACAGCGTCAAGCCAATCTGTAACAAAAGACGATAATATGATAAAGGGATTCGTTTACATTTTATAGTTAAACTAATAAGACATTCTAAGACTATTCTGTAATATTGTTGTACACCAAGTGTCCTTCAATTTGAACTCATTAACCATTCTCTCCAAAGGACGACCCACTTGAGCGAGTGTTGTGATCTTGTCAATCTTTGCCATTTTCATTCCAATCTTATTACACAGCACCTTAGCATTTGTCCAGTTAACGTAGTCCCCACGTTGGGGATGATGCTGGATGAAGAAACGAGTATCCCCTATGCGTTTAAACGCACCTTCTACCTGAGGGCATGCTCCCTGACCAGATGCTAGAAGGACTGAAACCAATGATTATTTGTTTCTAAAAAAACTGGCATGTTAATGCTCGGTAGGATAATGACAATGGCACGGAGTGATAAGCTTACATTTTTCCAGAAGGGCTGTCAAAATGACTACAAAAAATTTGAAATTCCCCATTTAATATGTAAGGAAACTCATTGAATAAACGAATTATGTAAACAGTAAATGGCCACTGAGCACGGTCGCAGAAGAACTATGCCCATTAAAATAAAAAAATAAGCACTGCGGAATATAAAAGAATAAAATCGCATTCTTGCAAAAATACAATGCATAAGCTTAATTAAATGACCTTTTCTTATTGTATTTGCACAATGACATTATGCAAGGATTGTGAATTGTGAAATGTGGTACACAACAGCACACATTAAATTCAAGCTCTTCAATTCATATTGATTCGGATTTAACAGGGCACGCAACATCCGACTCACTCAGATTCTGAGATATCATATATGGAATCCCCCAGTCAGACTTTTACATTTTACTGCTTTCACATTCTTTGTTTGCCGAGAAGCCAGTAGAATTTCGTGTTTTGAATGTAAGTAATAACACCATGCTGGCTTTTCTTCGAGTAGTAAGTTGCAACATTGCAAAACGTTGCCAGAACATGCACCACTTGTGAATAGAAAAGGTGAACTCTTCTCCAAGAAGCGTCCACCAGAGACTGGATTTTGTACCCTGGAAATATCTTCTTTGCTCCGAGGAACACCCCACACACAATGCCAAACTCCGAGCGAGGAGGATCATAGTGTGAAATGAAAAGAGAAGAAGCTTGTTTTAGTGTGCTCACGCTCGTACACTTTTACACACAAAGTATCACCAACATTCTACATGCTTCAATGTAGATGTAAAGAGAATCACAGCTTCTCTGCAGTGGGGCAAAGTGAACAATATGTAAAAGAATGATGCTTTAAGAAGCAGCGCTGCTCTACTCTTTATACTTACTAATGCAAATATGAAAATGCACACAGACAGATAGAGATGCACACACACTCACTTACTCTTTGTGTGCAAGATATTCATTCTCACAAAAACCACATTGGCTTCACCTCAGGAAGATTTTTGCTCGCTCAACATCCTTTCATTCTTCAGAGTCACTTTTGTGACAGACAACATGACATTCAACATTCCAATTTTCGCCTTTCAAAATCTCTCCTTCCACACTTCCACAGTTGGCGAAGGCTTCTCTCTCACCCATCCCGCTGTACTATTCAAACATTTGAAGCTGTGTTACCGAGAGCTTTTGCTTTCAAACATTTTTCTCCCCGTGTTAAGCCTCTGCTCTCTAGCCCCAGCATTGCGGCTGTACCACAACAAGTGGCAACATCCAATGCCATTTCGCAACCAGCCATCCAACCAACGTTGGTCTTGGTTTTTTGAAATACTAGTATGTGGAAGTTGGAATACCATGTTGCCACAAAATTCTCCATTCTTTAATTGGATATTGGACGAGAAAAAATCTTCCTCTTCGTAGAGCTAACCATTATGAGAATTGTGAGAGGCGCACTATGAGATTTGCTCTATACCTCTGTGCTCTAGTATATACCATTACCATCAGTGAAGTGAAGCCCGCAGTAGGTTACTCGTTACTTGTGCACTGTACTTGTTCTTGCATGATGATATTATATCGTGGGTTTGTATGCCATCAAATAGAGAATGTGCAAAGCATATAATGTATGTATCTTTAGTTGAGTGTAGTTGGCAGAATCGTAGTATGACATAGTAAAAAGTTAAAATGCATATTATATTGTCCACTACGACATCATATATTCTGCACACACATGCATGGCAAATAACACTATATTTGGCGTCTGCAGTCTGCATGTAGGTAGTCTAGATGATATGGTTGTAATATGATCGTTTGAAATCAAAATCAACCACAATGTGGAGAGGGGGGGTAGTTACTCGAAATTTGGTTATCAAAACAGCTTAGGAACCTGGAATTTTGCATATAAATGGCGTGAAATGGAATCTTGGAGAATCTGCAATAAGGTTGTCACTTAAAGACCGTAACTAAACTTCTAATTTAACGAATGAAAAGCATCTGATATTTTTTAAACATTCTCTATTGATATCGCTGATGTGCCAAAAGCTCGAAGCAGGTCCGCTGAAACGTTTAAGTTTTGCCCAAGAAAATGTTTCTGTCACCGATTAGTAGTAGATCATGCAAACAATGCAGTGTATTATTGTGTTTAGGGAAGCATGTAATCAGGGACACTGAGAGTAACATCAGCTCCCATAATTCATAAGGTCTAAATTATCGGCATTCCTAGAAAACTTTAGATTAGGGAATTAACCCCAGTTCCAATAATTCGCAGCAGCATTCCACATACAACATTAAAATGCAATCATCATTGTTCCCGTCCCCCTCTCAGCGTACTAGATGCACTCTCCCCGCATCCGAATCTTGAGTAATATTTGACTAAAAAGTCCGTGCGTCCGTGAACAAGGGGAGAAGTAAAAGTGACTCGAGCCGGACTCCTATTTCTATCCGGGGAAGGTACACGCCACAAGGGTTCTCGTCTCAAATTGCCGTAACAAACCTTTTTCTCATTTACCGCAGCATCAGGGGCAAAAATAGCAAGTTGCTCCACCAGAAACTCTGTTTTGCGTGGGGAGCATGATGCTCGTTGCGGATTTTTGTATTGTACAATCCCCTTGCCTGTAGTATTCCAACTGGCTCTGAGTCAGAGCTAGAGGAATAGTTGACGAGCACAAACCATGAAGCTCGTTTGCTCTGGTCGCCGGGGCAGATCTCGCTTTCAGCTTTTCTATTCTACCTTTCCTTGGCTCTCCTCCTGTCGCTCACACTACTCGACAACTCTCTTGAGAAATGGGAATTGAATGAACAAAGAACATGCTTTTGCTGTCGAAATGTTTGCAAACTCTATTAATACGAGGTGGACTGTTTGGTAAAATTTTGTATGTGCTCTCAGCTCAGCGGAGACAGTGTTGCTATTACTGTACATACTTATCTTCCGCCTCCGCTCACAAAAGCACATATTATTATTGCGAATTAGATTATTAAAAGGGATTGCAAACTCACGGGTTTCATGTATGTCACATAATAATCCATTTTCGCGAGGTTGGTGTTGGGAATGTTTGTCATTAAAACATATTACTAATATTATAACTACTACCTATCCTACAACAAGATGAAAGACTGTTATATTATATATGTTATGTTACTTACCAATGTTGCTATTTTTTCACCTGCGCCTCTGTTTTCAGCGAAATGACAACTTTTCATTCTTTAAGTCAATTTATAACCCCACCTAGTCACCTAAGTGGTTATGCTTATTTGTAATAATATACTCGGCTCGATTCATTCATTTTTTGGCTTATCAAATTAGTAATTGGAGTAGCCGTGACGTGCACGATTACTTTCTATACTTACCCCCGTTTGCTTTAGAATGGTATAATGACAAGTATTGCCAACAAGATACTTATTAGCAGTTGTGTCACGTGATACATCTTTTAGCATGTATGAATATGAATGACTAACATATTATAAAGTTAAGAGATTATAACGGCATCTTGTCCGTGCGCCGTATCTGGAAAAGAGGATGAATCTTGGAAGTTCCAAAAATGTGGTTTTTGCTTCTCTGAGGAAGATGGATATGCAAGGAAAATTACAATGACATCAACAGACGACATCCAAGAACCACATCACTTCCTACAAAATCATGACCACCTGTAAGGCTGTAGATATGTAACGGTAACGCTATATAATTCCAGTCAAAAACGCTTAAATGAATATACACGCTACAACCTTATCAAGAAAAATTATCTATGTGAATTCAGTCCAGCTTCCAACTTGTAGTCACGTATTTCCAATCGCTAATCATTCCAGAACGAACCGATCAGATCATCATCATGCCACACAGATTTCCAACAAAGAAACAACAGAGAGACGTGAATTGAATTAGTGAACGCTTAGTATCGATATTTCATTTCCTAGCATGACCATCCAAATCGCATGCGAAAGGAGGGAGACAAAGTGGTCAGGAAAGAAAAAGGGTGTACCGTACCTATCCTCCTTATACTATAGAACCAGCATATTTTAATTACTCCCAATCAGTAGGAAGTTACAGAACACATTACCAGTTCACACACAAAGATTTGTCATAATTATATTTCAGTGAAGACTATCCATCAATACCAAACTCGCCTGTAATGCAAATATGTCCATACATCAACTAGGTACCCCTTTATGGGACACTTTACCGTCAAGCTCATTCTTCATTATGGTAATTAATCTAGATTGATTGATACATTGCTATTACAAATACCAAACTGGAAATGGTAACGCTAACCTTTGTAGGTATATCCAGCAAGTGTGGTGTGACGCCATTCTTTTTAATGGGAAACTTGCCCTTAGTTGTCCTTTATCCGTGAAGATCTCCTTGAACAAGTATGCTATAAAAAGTCACAAAACCATAGCTTGTCGTTTTAAAATATAAATTAGTCGATGCAAATATGCAAAGATCAAGATCAGGATGAGACATCTCCACCCTTTTTTGTCAGTCACAATGCCATCTGCCTTACATGTTTGCCTATGAAAAACCACAGCCTATAAGCATGAAATAACCATCATCGCATTCTTCTTGATCTTCTGAGCGTAATGTATGCATAACATGATTTTATTATTCAAGTATGCAGCTAAAAAAATCTAATCTAGTTCCTGTTTGCCTTAATTTCTGGACTGTTCTTCAGCCGTATCCCAACGTGGTTTTCGCATTGGAGAGTGAATATTGAATATTCGCCTCTACCTGTGAATATTCGCCTGTGGTAAATACCTTGCTTACTTACAATTACAATGTAGGTCGACAAGTTGTGTCTCCAGAAAGAAGTTCGTATAATAATGGTATTATTTAACCTCCCTCAGTGCTATTCAAGCGCACTCAATTTATCGTCATCCGAATCAATTTTCTGCTTGACACGTTGACTGCTCTGCTTCGGTTGGCTGTTCAAAAGGTAGCAGAAATATAGCGTGTACTCCAATGTGCACCTTTTCTAATCTGATGTTGATACATATTGCAATAAAAAATGCCCCAAGCATGTAATAACATCATCGCTCACTGTTTTTGCGCTGATTGATTGTATTGTTGTACTCGTGTAACGCATTATCAATGATGATCTCCCCTGATCGCTGCTCTACTCTATCTACTCGCTGCTAACAACTATAACTACCAAACCAATCCTTTGCCGATTGTTGCACACAGTTGCACTGCAGATCAGAAGGTGAAAAATACCACGTTGTTTTGTTTGACTGATCTGCTCTGCATCAAATTTTTTTTGACTTGAGAAAAGGCTTGGTCATTTTCATTTGCTGATTGTCTTCCAGTAACTGTGCAAATACAGATTACCTATGTACAAGAATGAAATGAATGCGGTAACTAACATCATGAGATGAGGAGGAATGATGGCATGACTAAAATGTTTTAGTGGCCTAGTGTGCTTCTAAAAAATATAAAAACACCCTTTCAGTCCACCCCGCCGTATATATTCAGCGAGAATATATAACTTTTATAGCGTGTCGCGGCCATGCTGGCTACCATATTTTCAGGATTTGTATTCACTAATGGTGACACTTGCTTGTAATGTTACATTATATATATTCCTCTACCTTAAAGAAAGGAGACGAGTGCTAGCTAGAATGGTTGGATCACTTTTTTCTATTCTAATCAAGGTGATTCACGATGGCACCTTTCCTTCGTAAGCTAAAGCTTATATAAAAGGGGTTTGAAGGTTAAAAAACGATCTTTAGTTTTGGAATTGGAAGGAAAAGAGACTGGCTGGGTGTGACCATATCACCAAATAAAAAAACAGATTGTGTTTTATCGTGTGTTGATTTTGCAACTGAGGAAAAAAGAGTAGTGTGGTGCAATTCGAAAAATGTTGAAATTAGCTGTGGTGATTTTCGGTGTTTTTGCCCTGGCTCAGGGCCAGCGGGCGGCAAGGCCGAGGGCTATTGACCAGCCAAGTACCACTCCAGTACCGATTCTTCGTCAGATTAATACGTAAGTTGGAAAATAAAAGGTTTTCGTAAAGTTCTCCAGTGAATTTGGTTGGGTTGATACTGAGTTTCCAATTTTAGTGTAAATGAGGATGGCTCCTACACCTATGGATATGAATCTGCTGATGGAAGCTACAAAATTGAGACAAAGAGCAAGAACGGAGAAGTGAAGGGAAAGTATGGATACTACGATGATACCGGAGGTATTTCAGAATATATATCCTCAATTTCTTGAAGTTGAATTTTGGGCCAAATATTTTAAATCCTGGTCCTACACACAGGAAACTAATATTAATATAATATATTATGTACTTTTTGTAGTACTCCGTGAAATCGAGTATGGCGCATCCCGACAAGGATTCCACCCCCAAGGGACTGACGTCAAGCCTCCAGAATCCGCCTCCGCCCTTGCCTACGATCCAGTCGATGACACCGGATTCTACGACGCAGAGCTCTACGAACGTCCATTCGCCTACGACCCAGCCCAGTACAACACCCAAGCCCGCCGCCCAACTGCCGCTGGCCGAAGACCAGGTGCCCGTAGACCAAAGCAATTTGCTCAATTTGCTAACGCTCCAGTTCAACAACAACAACAACAGCAACCCCAGTATCAGCAACAACAATACCAACAACCCCAGCCACAACCCCAATACCAGCAACAACAATATCAACAGCAGCCCCAACACCAACACGTCGTGAACTATCACGCCGCCCCAGCTGCCCCTGCTCCAGCCCAACAAAATTATTACCAACCTCAACCTCAGGCCCCACAAGTTCCTCACTTTAATCCAGCTCAACTTTTCCATGGTCATCCAGCCAGGAATATTGACATCAACACTGGATCCTACAGTGTGAATTATACCGGTTAAACTAAACTACCTGTAGAATTAAGTAGCTTGTAAATTGGACAAGGATGTGCCTTCACCCCCAAAAAACACAACCCCCTCCCCCCGTGGCCATTAATATATATTATTATATCTTTTGTAACATATGTAACGTAGGAAGCTCAGACTGTAATTAGTATTAGGAGTGAACAAAGGACAAAAAAAAATTAAGTGTTCCAATATCTACTTTTTTGTTGCGCATATGGAATGTGTACAAAAAACCCGATTCTTCAGAAAAGCAATAAGTCAAACTACGTTGTATATATACTACCTCTTTACTGTATGTACTCCTCTTTTGTCTTTGTATTTCTCTAAACAATTTAGATGGAATGATTATATAATTATTAAAAGACACACTGTCATCTCTTTTGTTTACTTTGTTTTTATTCTTTTTTTGCTTTTTTCGAAACAAAAAAGCAATTTATATCATTCATCTTATGTTTTTTGTTTTTTTTTTTTACAGAATTCAACACTTGTGTGTTTATGAGAAGAGGTAAAAAATGCAAATTATTTAACAAGGCATAAAGCAGAAATGCAACTGCATTCACATAGTGTAGTGGTAATGGAATATGCACACGTGGAGTAGTACGAATACATGCAATAGATAGATATTTGAAACAAAAACAAGCACAACAGGATTCACAATGATCAGTTTGCATGATTATTACTGCATTTTGCTGTGACTGAAGAACAAAGATAGAGACCCTTTTTATACGTTTTGTGTACATATTTTTTGCTTTATGGGTCAAGTGCATTATTCATTTTCTGACCGTTTATATAGCAGCTTTAGATTGAAAATGATTGATGGAGAATTTTGGGGATTGTCTGCAACGGTATTATTATTATTATCGTTTAGGTAAAGTGATCTTGCTTTGTAGCGGCGGACGGACGGAGATTGCGAAATGTAATTTATATTAGATAGGTAGTATTACATGCTAATTTGTTACCTACATAATATTACGTTGTGGTTGGTGTACGTACAGTGTACAACACAGTAGATAATAACAGGCCGAGAGTTTAAGTGTGGCAGCAGCAATATCAATAATTTGGAGGAGGCAAATTTTATTTTGTACCAGATCATGAATGTCGTAATTTTTTCAATGTTAACTGCACCGCACACACATCCGATCAACCTTTTGCTATTTGTATTAATGTTGGGATGGGATTTTCAACATTTTAAAATTTGAATAGCGGAAACAGGGTTGGGTTACACAACCGCGGATTACAGTTAAAAAGTTGAGTGATTATAGGCCACACAAATATATATCATGCTTAAGGAAAAGGATTAGCATAAATTCCGGACGTTGAGTTATATAATGCATGATGTGAAACATAATATTGCATTATTTGCATGATTCTTCATAGATTGCATATCGCTGTCGATTACACAATACTTGAAAACAGTACTTTGGTATATATACTATCCACAACCACCTAGCTGGAGGTCATTGTTCATCTTGCTTCATATTGAAGATGAAGATGACATTGAATACAGGAAGTAGTCCTTGAATATGCATTACAAGTTTAGATCACATGTTGCTTAAGAAAGATTGTTAGGAAAGAAAATCGCTACATGTTATATTAGGATTTAGGCGCATGCACGCTACGCATATTTGCTAACATCGCAGAGCCACAGGGCTATCAATAAGTTCGACGATGGTGGCGAGCAAACCTTTAACAGTCTTTGTTGTACAGTGTAACAACACGGCACTTCCTTCCTGGTGTACACGTTATAATATTCGAAAGGAAAGAACTATTGATTGATTGAAACTTCCCTTTCTTGGGTTCAGTTTAGAGTTGAGCTTAAACCAGTGTCTATAGTTTTTCGACCGTCTTCAATTAATTGAGTGTTAGCAGCCGGTCTTAATATTATTTTAAGTTACCGAAATTCTAAAGAAAACCCATTTCATCAATCATGGATTCTGGGGGTGAAGAGCAGGAAAACTTGTTTCTACGATTGGTAAGCAGGCAAATTATATTTTCCACCTATTTGTTTTTAAAACTAAATTTTAGAGCAAAAGTGTTTAGGAAAGCCCGTATCATAATTTTGTGGCACTCTGTTTTATTCCAGGTTATACTACTCCTCATAATTGGCAGCAGAGCGCCCCCAACAATTCTGTGATACGCAAGAATGAAGAATTATTATTAATCTTCCAGACAAGACATGAAATCTCTGGATAAGCTAGTCACACGTCGAAGTTCATGATGATGATACCAACTGTGATGGAACATGGAACGGGAAGGTGCGGGTGGCTCATGCAAACACATGCGGCTCACCAAAGGGAGGAACAGGAAAGATACTTTGAAACCAAGAATGATTATACAAATTCCAGTCCAGCGTATAGAAACAATAGAGATTAAGTAAAATGTAATACGATTTTTACAAGCTAATAAATCCAAAGACTGCCGTCTGAAAGAGAAATTGTGTCTTCCATTAAAAGCTATGATTTTATGTTTCGTTTTTTTTAAATGCCATACACCTGCACACCTTCAAAAGTCATTTATTCTCCATGCCCCGAAACATGGAGCAAATATAGGCATTCTCTAACAAGAGGAGTTTTGCCAGTACATTTTCCTTGCAAGGAGAAGACTCGCTTTTGTGGTAACGTGAATTCTCCTGGATCTGAGCAACCCCAACCTTGTGCTCCTCTCTACAGATTTAGATTACCATCCACATCATGCACCAGCATGCAGCAGAGCTCAGCCAAGAAATAGGCTTTTGGATAGGTTTTCTTTATGTGAGCGTCCACAGGGTTTACTCCGTAATACATGAACTGTGAGCAGGGAAGTGTATCTCCATCTAGGCCGGGATCACGCCTTCATTTCGGCTGCACACTGTACACATTTGCTCACTAGAATCTCGCCTTGTCAGAGGATTAGCTAAACGGGATTATAGGGGAAAGAATAACAACCCCGCAAAGCTGAGGGATTAGCCGTATCGATGAAAGGATAAAACTGATGCTTTTCTTCATTCAGGAATTCCTCATCACCACACACCAAAATCCAATGTGTGCCTGGCTACAGTACTCGCCAGAAATCTTCTCTCACCACAAACAAACCAGCCATGCAGCCACCTCTGCACCTCTCCACTCCACTTGTACTCCACCTCTATGTTCTCTGCAACTTCTCTTTTGTGAGCAGGATGGATGGCGAACCATTTTCACACATTACAATCCCCGTGCTCGTGAGACTTTCAAAGTTGTGGCAAGTCGCATTCCCTGTCCGTTTCCACACACACAAGACAGGTTCGTTGAAGTCGAAGTCACGCACGCAGTTCTTGAGGAGGATGAGGATGAGGACACGCACGTAAATGTAAATAGCTGTCGCTCGCTCCTCTGTTGTTTTTTGTGAGGAGATGATGATGTGGTGGTGGTGGCTACCTCGTCACCACTCACCAAACAGCACACCAGTTGCAAAGCAGCAGTACTCGACCCGAGTCTTCCAACCTGAATGGGAATTGGGAATGTGAAATAAAACCTCTCGGAAGATTTCTATAATGTACAGTATCCTGCCTGTAAGTCGAAATGGTTTCGTGGTAAGTGCACACTAAAAATCCATGCAAAGTGGGAGCTCGACGTGCACAAGTCAACTTCACATGTTCTCGTGTTCATGTGTGCGGGGCGCATTATTGGCGAGTGGCACATGAGGTGGTGAGGTGAGAGATGGGTATTTGAGCTTTGCCAGCTCTTTAATGGCTCTCTCTGAAATAAAAGCTTGATGCACACCCAGCTGAATTATTATTGATTTGCAGTGAGGAATTTATTGCGTTTATTTATTGAGTAATTTTGTCGAATATTTTAATTCGCAGAACTGCCCTCCCCGTACTCCTCGTAGCACACAAAATAGTAGGGAATGTCACAATTGGTATTCCGAACGTATGGGGACCCGTCTGGTTTCGAGTCAAATCCAAAGGATAAGCAGGTGTCCCGTCGGTACATAATTGGACCTCCGGGATCCAACTTCTTTTTCGTGCTCCACTTGAACACTCCGCTGAATGTAAAGTTTTGCGAGTATCGTTCTTCAGAATCGGTTAGGTTTGAGCTCTTTTTCCAATACACTTCCGCTTTCATATGGGTCTTTTTGAACTTGCCCGATGTCCAGTACTCCACGGTGGGGAAAGGGCCTTTCAAAAATTGAATTTGAATTTGACTAGAAACATGCTCTTTGAAAGTTGAAAGAATAATGATAATCATACCATGAATGAATGTAGATTCCCATTTTAACAACGTTCTGAAAAACGCCATGTTCACAACGTGGTCCATGTTGAACAACTGCATAGACTGGTTCTGACAATAGTCCATTGAATCCTTCCATGTTTGCTGTATGTATAATTTAACACAACACAACTCTTTGTAATTTTGAAAATTCTGCACAAAATATTGAATTTGTTGTCATTCTACCTGAAATGTGCTCACAAAGTACGCTCGTTCAGATGCGTTTACCAACAGGGTCAACCCGGGCTTCTTATCCATGGCTTTATTTTCCAAAGCTAAACTAACGCATTAAATATCATGAGCAAAATATCTGTTCAAGGAAACACGGTTTTTTACAGTAAAGAAGCACCTTACTTTCATAGCTCTCCTCGTAACATTTTGAGTTGGGTTTGAACATGCAGACAACATGGTATCTCTTATTGCACTCCTCATCGTTCGAGCCAATTGGTCCATCCTACAAGGCGAGGCAATAATGTCAAAGTAAAATTGAACGCTAAATCGAGCTACAATAAGTTGTATAACAATTTTTACCCTCTTTTCTTTTGATATTGTAGTACAGTCCTCCTCCAGCGTCTATTAATTAATTAACAAATTAATTAACTTTCCCTGTCAAACCATTAGCAAAGAGTATCATGCGCACATTTTAAAATCCACCTTGTCATCGGGCTGAGAGAGATGATAATTCTGAAATTTTAACTTTTTCCCATCCCCTCGAAGGTAGACACCTTCACGTCGAATGTCACTTGGTCCTATATAGAATCTGTCCTCATCTTTGTTGAACAATTTGCTGCTTTTATCTGAAAACGTAGATAAAATACAAATGGATCTGCCTGCGCAGTATAACCCCTGGAACCTGTGATTAGCCATTATGTACTAAATTTAATATAAAGTACATTTGTCAACAAATGACTGCAAAGAAACATGATCCGCAAGCCCGTCCAGGTCAGCCATCACCAAATAACTGTTCATACACAGTTTCCTGGCCTGCTCCCTGGTATATCTGTTGTGGGAATCCACTAGAAATTTGGAATTTGGTCGGATCGGCATAAGGGCGCCCCGTCGTTCTGAACAAGCGGATGAATCTTCATCAGCGGACGCTTCCAGAACGGTGGTTGTCACATCAAATTTGTTCGGATTGTTCAAAAGACCCGTGACTTTGTTGCTCTTAGATTCTGACTCTGCAAACTCAACTTGTGAGTTGGGTTTAGAGTTGACTTGTGGTTCTGGCATGTCCGGAGGAGGAGATTCTTGATTTGGAGGTACAAAATCGGAAGAATCAACAGATGGAAGGGTCTCAACCGGTTCGCCCACCGGTTCGCCTTCCGGTTCTGGAGGCGATGTCTCTTCCTGTGGAGGCTCTGGAGCATTATGGCTTTCAAATACAGACACGTGTCCATGTACATCTGGTGCTCCAAATTGTTGGTTTGTATCTATTCCTTCATTCTCCACCACCCCAGGTTCAGGAATACTTTCAGGTAGATGCTCGTGCTCATCTATTAGCAGAGTATGACTCGGTTAAAACTGATGTATTGAAGTTTTCCAAATAATTTAAGTTTTTCATAAATAACTGTCTGTAGGATATTTTTAAACAAATAAATGTGACCTAGTGCTGATAACGGAATGAGTGGTGGTTTTGGAGCCACCTCAAAGTCTGTCCCTACTAGCTCAGTTAGATTCCCATCTTCTGGATTGGAATCAGGGTCAACATGCCGTGCCTCCTTTTCCGATATCCTGTCCTCTTCCACAGTCTCGTAGAGAGTAACCGCCTCTATGATGTATAATTTTAAACAATTATTGTTCCGCAATTTTAAAAGAAAAAAATAGACGGGCTTGTGTATAGCAATTGATTGCATACCCGTTTTTGGAATATGACTGAAGACGGCCAAAACAACTAACAACAACTTTATCTGTATTCTGGACATGTCCAACTCCAACTGTGTCACATGCTTTGTGTATCCCAACCCAATATTCCCACTCCAAATATTCTCTAGTAATCAACTTTAGAAGTGTGCAGTTTGCATTACTGGTGAAACTAATGACATTTTCATATGGAAGTTGATCTACAGAACTATAACAATGCTTAAATTGTTCCTGACACTTTCTCTTAAAGTGTGATAGAATGATATGAAGTTTCACAATGGCGTTAGGTAAATTAGGAAAAGTGCTGGTTTTTAGGTTAAAAAGCTTTGTTTAATTCGCGATTCAACCATTCAGTCATATTGAGAATGCGCCAACTACATGATGGCAAGTATTAATACAAAAAATAATAATTTAATGATTAAAATAAATATAAAAGGAGGATTTCAATATACTAATAAACCCAGACAGTTAGTAGTCATCATCGCCGCCATCGGAAGGGTGATATTCCTCGTAACATATAAAGTAGCATGGCATTTCGCAATTTGTGTTCCGAATGAATGGGGTTGCATCCGGAATATCATCGAAACCGAAGGATACGCACAGATCCCGCCGATACCCATGAGGACCACCAGGATCCCGAAGTTTCTGCGTACTCCAACGATATAACCCACTCCAAGTAAACGTTCCGTTATGCTTTTCAATGCCCCTCTCTTCCGACTCGGTCAACTCCGCTTTGCTGTGCCACACTATGGGAGCACTCATGTGGGACGCTTTGAACTTTCCAGAGGTCCAATACTGCAGCGTAGGAATAGGAACTATAAAAACGATATTTTAGAACCAATATAATTCGACTTTCATTCAGCACCGTCATGCTTTATGAAGTATCCCTATGAATAATATAACTTACCCTGTACAAATTCCGTTTCCCATTTTAACAGCAACCTGAAAAATCCCATTGTCACCACCCCATCCATGTTAAATAGTCGCATGTTTTTTCCAATACAGTACTTCATTGCATCCTTCCAGCCCAACTGTGTACACATTACAAAAATATCGCGGCTATATAATAGTGCTAATAATACACAAAACCGATTAAATACCTATTTTGAAATTTGATTCATTTCAACCTGAAAATTGCTGGTAAAATACGCTCTCTCGGAGGCATTTAGGAGCAATTTTAGTCCTTGCTCTTGTTCGATTTTCCTGTTTTCAATTGCTGTAATTCGATTGATGTTTTGATAGATGCTTTAAGTTAATGATTGGGAAACGATGACAGACTGATTGCGAGTTTTACAGTGCATACGTATTACTTACTTTCGGTACTATCATTGTAACATATGGAGTTGACACGGAACATACAGAGAAGATTCGACGGGCTGTTACACTCCGAGTCAGAGCTTCCAACTGGTCCAGACTAATTGGAAAGAAGAAAAATTACCCTTCTTATTCTGACACTTTCCAGTTACAAAAGCTATAGTTTTACATTTTACAAGACTTACCGAGTGTTCCATCATTAATGAGACGCAGTCTTCGGATTGATTCTAATTTCAGCAAGATGCAGAGAATATATTGGATTCATTACGTTAAAATCAAATTTTCATTAAGTTAAAATCAATTACTTTATCGTCGGGTTGGGACCCATGAAAATTTTGAAAGACAATATTTTTTCCGTCAGCTCGCTTGAAAATCCCTTCTGTTTTAATGTCATTGGACCCAATAAAGAACTTGGTGTTACTCCCCTTCTGAAATCGCTTAACTTAATCCCATAATATCCGTAATTACTATCCCATTCCTTCTATATCTGGGAGTCACAAAGAATGAGAGAGAATTATTAGTGCAACTTACATCTGGACACAAACTTTTGTAAACTCCGATGATCTGCCATCCCATCAAGTTCCGCAATCACCAGGTTATTTTCCGCACACGCGGTTCTCCCTTGTTTAAATGTGTACAGACCAGAACCGTCGACAAAGTACTTGGAGCCGTTAGTTAGGGGTCTAAAGGGTCCCCTGGCTTCAAAACAGGACTGTGGACCATCCTCCATTTCCACTGATAACACATTCAAGTGGGCAGGGAGGCTTTGTTTTCCTATCTTTATGTCAACGTGGATATTACCCATTTCGTCTTTTTGCTCCTCCTCTTCCTCACTGGATTCACCGGAAAGGTATATTCCAGGGATGGCGTCGACCATCGCTTGATTTGCACTCTTTTGGGCATCTTTGTCTAAATTCTCAATGTTAACATTCACACGTCCAGAAAGAGATGAGTCTTCCTTGGGAGCCTCATCTTCGTCATCACCTTCATCAAATACCATGCTCAAGATTGCCCCGGCATTCTGTGGACCCTCCTCTCCATCGGATTTCTTATTCGCAAAATTTCCACCCTCTAAATCTTCAATTTCAATCGCACCTTGGTTTTCATCAGGACTTGTTATATCGTCAGTTGTTTGTTGATCATTTTCCGATGGTTGGTGGGCATTTTCGTCATTGTGTACCTTTGAGGTTACGGTTGAACCGTACAATTGAAGTTCTATACTTTTCTCATCATCATCGGCATCCCCGTTGAGGGTGTCAGGCAGGAGTGCAACCAATGCAGGATGGGATTGGGATTTTGGCTCATCAGCGCTGGGGCTAGTGGGTTCGTCATTTTTAGGCTCATCATCAGCGCTGGGGCTAGTAGGTTCGTCATTTTTAGACTCATCACCGCCGCTGGGGCTAGTAGGTTCGTCATTTTTAGAATCGTCAGCGCTGGGGCTAATAGGTTCGTCATTTTTAGACTCATCATTCGATTTTTCGTTTGGAGCATACATTTTCTCTTCGTGTTCGTGAAGTTTGTCTGTATGAAAGGGCGTCAAACAACGCTCAACATTATTATAAAATGTTAATTAAATTAGTTGTTATGTTTGTACATCTTTCTACTCAACCTTTATCACGCAACTGGATAACTGGAGGTGGCGGAGCAATCTCAAACTCCGTCCCGCCCACCACCTCTGTCAGATTTCCATCCAAATCGCTGTCAGGGTCGACGTGGCGCATTACCTTTACCGATGAATGGCTTTGGGCATCTTTGAATATATACAATATTAATCATTATTTAAAAGATACATAATTATTTATTAATTTATAATTTAAATTTTGTTATACTGTGTGGCTTCACCTATAATACCTTCTTCAGCCACATGTGTCTTGATGCGGTCCATGTGGTTGTCATTTCCCCGCTTTTGTTTCGTATTTATTCTATCATGACTAGAACTACGTTTTACACTTTCTGGAAAGTTACAACAACTACAATTCAAGCGCAAATCATATTTACGATATTTCTGACGAATAAACACATATCTCCAACAAAAATCTTTATTGTTTTAAACCCTACCATGTGGGTTTAGAGCAGCAAATCGTCCCGTTCTCCGAAGTTCAGCATCTCCCCCTTCATCTTT
>JAANSN010002572.1:0-23192 GCA_036850665.1 Dicranocentrus wangi
AAAAAACGAACGAACGAAACTTCTTGAAGCTTCAAACGGTCCATTACATTTTATGAGTGTGATCATACTTTTTTCTTCTCCTTTGGAATAGATACATACTCTCAACTCTCAAACTCGAAAAGGAGAAGAGGAAGAAGACGAGGAAGAGATACATAGCTTGCTCCAGTTATTTTTTTCTTCATGGTGGAAAGGACCCCTTTTTCGCCTCTAAATCGATTGCGGGGGGAGCGGAGTTGAGCAGGAAAGTGGAAAGTTGTGTTTGTGCTTTGGATTGAGACCCTCAGCAGGTCTAAGCGCTCCTGAGTTACTATTAATTACGGAGTGACCGATCCTAGTCATTTGTACTTTGGAATACACGCACACTTTTTCTTTTCTATATAGCAAATAGCAATTTCATTGTATTCATTACATATTTCCTTCAAGTGAGACTTGCCCATTTCTACTCTACGCAGCACTACTATAACAGCACCGCCTCGAAGAAAGTAGAGCGCGCCCGGCTATGCAAGCACGAAAGACCGTGATCTTGATGAAGGTTTCCTCTACGTGATCAGAACTTGAAAGTAAGAAAAAAAGTACCCAAAAAACTGTATCGTCACTCTGTTGTATCAACGCAACTCATATACACTACTACTGCTGCTGCTACTAGCGCGTTTGTCTCACCCGAAATGAACTTTGTTCACAAGTCTCGATCACCGGGACGCTATCCTCATTGAATTTGAGGAGAGAGAATTTTTTGTTTTTTATTTTTTTACGTACTCCTCTAGTTTCTTGACCGGTTTTCTCCTTGCCAAACAATAGGAAAGTTAGTTGGAAAAGTGTAAGAGGAGAGGAGAGAGAGGGGCGGGTGCGTGTTAGGTGAAAAGTTTTTCGTCATCTTGGAATACACATAATATCTCCGACCGAACTGCAAGGTTCAACTTTGTTCGTCGATTCTTATTAGCGAAGAAAAAGGTCGACATTACAGACGTTTTTTCTTCTTTAGTTGGGCTAATAGCATTACGTGTGTAAAACGAACACAAACTTTTCCCCTCTTCCGGGATAATAAGTGATAGCGTCTTCGTGTCTCTGCGTCTGCAATACTTTATATTTCCGGCAAGAACATACCGAAAATAAACTTTCAATTAATATATATTACGGACTCGTTCCTATCATCTGTAAAGGATACTTCACGTTTTTTCGCATCCAAATCAAAAATATATTAGAACTCTAGTTTTTTGTCTTTTGTAGACAGACTCTTTTGGCATTATCACACCATCAGGAATCGGGATTTTTTGAGCAAACACAAAAGTTTTTCAATAATTGTAATCCATCGCAAGTGAGTTAGTGGGCCTAGCTCTACCTACGCACGACGCAACTCTGCAGCTAATCTCTACAGTAGTAGTCATTTGTATCTAGAGCGGAAAAACAGATCCTCTGGGCTTCTTCTCCTGACTTCTGATTGACTTGGCATTACATCATCACCACTATAATCTTGGAACGCCAACATCTGCACATTTTCTTTGAACAGGAATAGCTTGGGATGATGGGACAGCTTTATCAGGAACCCGAGTAGCCAGGGTTTCTTGTGTTTTAGAGTGAAACGCACACACGAAGGGGGCAAGGGACGTCAGCCGACTTTGCAACGGACCCCATGCCGTGCTAATTAGATAGCGGGTTCGAGCGAGAAAAAGTTCCGTGGTGAGTTTTTAATTGAAAATCATGGTGATTGAAAACTAAAAAAAGGTTGGTTTTGGCTGGCTGCATTGCATTGGAGTGACTGACCTACCTTTTCCGGCAGATTTAGAATGCAATCGGTGGATATTTATTATTTATGAGCTACTACTATCCTGTCAAAAGTTTGGACGTGGACACTCGTTGCTAGTGTAAATGTCGAATTGTCAAAAAGTGTTGGTTAACAGTTGTTCCTTGGTTTAGCCCTCAGAGTGAGTATAATTATATAGTTTCTAGAAGAGAATTCACTGGAAATCTGGAATATTGGTGAGTAACTTTTGAGCAATTATTCTAACCATACCCTTGATCATTTGCATATATTTACACACGACGCGTGAACGATCGACGGCATGGTCAGGTGAACAGGTTCTACTGGATTCCATTAAAGGAAATATTTAAAATCTTGCACATTATCGTAAAAGGATATTGACTACTCTACTTACCTGAACAAGTTGTTGGAGTTGACAGAAGGAGCAAAAATGCTGTAATACCGTGCGTTTGGAGTGGCAATTCATCGGTTACTCCAAATTACACTAACCCTACTCCCCTCCACCAGGATGCACCTAGCTCAGCTAGAAAACAAATATCACCCAAAATATGTATTTTATTCTAGAAAACTCACTGACTCTGGACAAAGGAGGAGGAGAACGATGGTTCTTGGACCCTCTCCCTCCACACACTTTTTCCCGGATAATACAATTACACTTGGACGGGTTCTTCACGGAAACATTTTTTCCTTGAAAATTCTGCTAAATATTTGATGAAATGGGGACTATCGTCCGTCCAAATCTTTGTTCTAAAGGGTCAAGCCTTTTTTATGCATAATAAGCTTTCCAGAATCAAGATATTTTTCTCGGCCATTTTCCCCACACAATTTAATATCCAGACCTGAGCTGAATATAATTCCATAGCCGTCATAAGTCTTGGACAAAAGTCTCAAACTTCCGTCCGTTTTTCTCCTTCCTTGCTTCCAAGAACAATTGAGAAAGGGGAAAGACACGCTTTCCATGCCAAAATCAATCAGCCTCCCAACTCGATTTTTTTCTCGGGTGAAACCCCACGAAAAAAATATTTTGGGGTGACCTCATTCCCACATCTCGCACAGCACAATTCACACAATGCATCTTATCTGGGTTCCGTTGTGTAACGGCGTCGTGTCCGTTGCCCTCTTTTTCTTTAAGTTTCCTTCCGCCGCGAGAAAAAAACACTCGCCTAACGTACACACACACACGTCTTCCCTCTGCAGCTCAAAAATAAAAGGAGTCGGTCTAACGTTGCGCTGCTCCTCTCTTTTATAAGGCCACAGACAAGAATTCCGCGTTGGCTGGATACGAATGGCCTTGGCTTTCCTTTAATACCTCGACAGGGCCGACATTTTTTCAAAGAGTGCCCACACAGCAACTACGTGAATTGGGTTGCTCACTGTTTCAAAAAGAAAGAGAAGAGAAGAGAATGGTAGTTCAGCTATATAATCAAATTTTCCCCAGTTTTCTCCCATGTAGGAGGGTCTCGGCCCGTTGGAAAAAAATATGTGACGGTAGGCTTCTCCTCTTCTCCTTCCTGCTCTTTCATTTCAGAAGGGAAATCACGACGAGGTTGTCGCAACAAGAGATCCTTTTTTCTTCTTCTTCTCCGAGACACAATAAAATGGAAGTACCCATGAAAAAATGGAGAAGTAAACATATTGTGCTCCTAATATATTTTTCCATGCACATCCTACGACGCGACGACGACGGTTGTTTTTAGAAACCACGTTTCTCTCCAGGTCGACAGAAGTAGAGAAAAAAAAGAGAAGTCACTTGGGATCTCCTTTTTTCATACAGCACTTCATCAGCCTTAAGTCAACGGGCGTCCTTTTCTGTTTGTCTTGTTCCAGAAGCTTTTTCCCGTGTTGCACAAATTGCGAGTATTGCGAGTGAGGGAATAGCAGAGAAAAGCTTCGTTCGTACTTCGTACTGACTATATGACTGACTATGAGTGAGTGAGTGGGAGAGTGCATTTGGTGCAGAGAGGCAGCAGCAGCAAGTCCGCCACCGGATATGCGAGATGGACTTGAACGACTTGAATGCAGTACGGTTGTCGCACTTAATTCGTGAAGAGTTATGAGACATCTCGAGAAAATATGGAAATGCGGTAAAACCCGTTGGGAATCTGAGTTTATTTTGCCAGAAGAATAATAGAAAAATGCGTCAAGCAAGAGTCAAATACGGAGGGATCGATTGAGGATCACGTGAGCCATGTTGTGCAATTTAGGGAATGGTACCGGTGAGGAGTCGCATCTCAAATATCAGATTTTTTATCTGGATTTTTTACACGACCCGTGGGCGCCTATTGTTGATCTTTGATTCTGAAGCTAATTATAGCACCTGCAGGAAATCGGAGTGAATTGGGCGCATATTACTTACTATAGATGCACTACCACTCCATATTACGTATGCCAATACGATAATTGACAAAAAAGTGAGAGAAACTAATGTCCACAGGGTATTGAACTGTTGGGCTGGGCTCTCCTGGGAAATCACGAGCAGATTATTGAATAGAATGCCAATGCTCCACGTGGGATCAGGGCGTTTGCATAATCTTATTGCAAGATAAGCTTTTAATGAGCCCTTTCTTTGATCACTCGATCCCATCGTCACACGCTGCCTCCTCATCCGATCCGTCCAAGAAACAACAACAGTAGTTGCTCTTGTTTTGCTGTTTGCATGCCGAGGGTGGGTGGCAACTGAACAGCCAAAGCATTCCAATGCATTATTAATCCGAGAAAAACAAGATCTAATTTTATTGAATTGAAATCTGTGCAAAAAAGGGGACCATTGTATGGCCATGATGAGAGACGTGCTTCGATCCTAGACTCAGATAAACCCTCGTGACATGCAGATAAACAAGCGAAAAGTAGGGCCTGCCTGGAAGAGTGAGAAGGAAGGTGGCCTCGCCGAGCCATTTTGTAGGCGGCTAGCTATAGCTAGCTAATACTGTTCAAATGGGAAAAGTGGTTGTGTCTACCATTTTCTTCGTTAACTTGTTTAAAATATCATGATGATCTTCTATTTTTTCCCAACTCTCTGATTTGGCCAGAGTGATTTTTTCCTTGGCTCTCAGGTTTCTGTGCTACTGAATGAAAATGACGAAAATGAATGGAAAATGAGAAGCGCAAGAGGGGTTCGCTGTCGAGGAGGAAACTAGGAGAAAATGATTGATGAACTTCCGATTCCAATAGAGATCAAAGTTATTGCATTTTCGCACTCTCTTCCGATTCCAACATGCCCGTCTCAAGACCGTTCCCCGTCAATGGGATCCCGACGCCTTTCTTCACCAAAAATATGTGTAATAATATGAGGGGGCGAGGGAGCCTATAAAAATCCTATTTTGAATTTTTCCCAATACTATGCCTATACCCGTGCGGTGCATGTATTAACCGACATGCATTCTCAGAAAGGAAGATAACTTGCCTATTTTGCGTCCCGTGTGATGGTGGTATTAGATATACTTATATATGCATACTTACTTAGAAATTCATAGGGGCTCCTCGCCATGATTTACAGTACAAATTTTCATATTTCCGTTCTCATCCACTCGAAATGTATGTACATATAGGTAGGTAGGTATTGCCAGCCATGCCGTGATATTGGATTCTGGATTTTGGGAAATCATGCATTTTCCTCCGTCTTTCAACTCGACATGAGCCCTCCTCACCTCACCGCAACTTTTCATATTTACCTTTGGCGTACCGATGAATTTAAAATCCCCTTTTTCATCACAACCATCATCCGCCGCACCGCAAGCCCATGTTACCATCATTTTTTGTATTTCTGAAATTGAACACGTTTCCCAGCTTAACAGGATGGATTTTGCGGTGGTGTAGTTTTTTTTGCGGGAATGAGTGTGGATTTGTAAGATGATTTTTTTTGAACGTATATACACATATACCTAAGCACATTTTATTTAAAAACGGCACGACATATACTTACTTTGGGTGGTTGGTTGGTGCTGGTGGAAGACGCACTCAATTCCGTAACAAATCATGTATGCTCCACTGCATTGATATTTTTCGTGCCAGGTTGGAACAGGGAAAAGGAATTAAAATGAAAGTTTGGCATTCCAAGACGGAATTTGAAAATTGGATTTTCTCCTCCAAGTGGCTTTGCTGGCAGGGAGGGATTTTAATTCTAGAGATTTTGCAAAAAAAAACTACATGATTTACTATTGGATTTTCGAATATGCAGTTATTATTGTGGAATAGTAGTTGTTTCACTATCACTACTACAGTAGGATATGATATGCATATATGATAGTATCATCAGTATCAGTCGATTAAAAAATCAAGCGACACTGTTGCTTTTTCTCATCCCATAAAAAATTCGATGGTAGTAGTAACAAGAGAAAAATGAAAGAAAGGAGCGAGTAGGCGAATAATCTTTTTTGACATCAGTTGCACAGCACAAGGAGAAGAAGATCAGTGACAAGGAGAAAAAACTTTTTTTTTCTTCTTCCTTCGCATGTCGCATGTAGTCTGTCTGGTGCAGTTTTGGTGATGCTCCGGCCGCCTTGGTTCCCCAGCAGCGGCAGTAGCCCGTATGCAGTGCAGTTGTCATATGATGGGAAATTGACAAATGGAAAGGATTATCTTGATAAGCTCCGAGATTGATATTGGATGTCAGGCTGCTCCGATTTCCGTAGAATCACCCATGAGAAATGAATGCACGCCATCCCAATGCTTTGTGTTTCCCTCTTCTTGTATAACACGCGTATTTACGCTGCTGCCGCTGCTCTGCCTTCCCAGGAAGAAAGCTTTCAACTGAGGAATATTATGTATCGAGCGAAAATGAAGATAGATCCGGACGGAATATTCCACCACCAAAATCAGAATCAGTCAACCTATCCGTCCATCCATGTGCAAATAGTCTGCAAATGGCAGGTTCACTCTCAGACAGGAACAATATAAAACGACGGAGGAGCCGAGCAAACTAGCTCTGAATTTGCTTCCGACAGGGACACGGAAAAATTTCCAGCGAGAAATATTTTATTCTATTATTTTACTCTGAAAATCATTGAAAATTTTCCTCTATTTGGGTTCAACCTTGATCCAATTTCCAACTTGAAATTGCCTACATACAACTAACATAAGGAACGTGAAATGGATGAAACAGTCCCGACTGGGTTAGGTATATAGTGTTTCAGTTTGGGGTAAGTTGAGAAAACTCTGTCTCCTTCCTAACCCAACTCCCATTTCATGTTTTCCCCATTTATCACCTCCATAAAGTTTTCGCAATAAAGTAAACTCCGCAGAGTTGCGGGTTTAGGAAAACTTTTCTGAAAAAGAAATGTCCGTGGTTTGTGTAATCGCTGTGGAATGAGTAGACTGGGAGAATAATTGGGGTTTTAGGTACATAAAATTTGGATGGATTCCGCTGTAATAGAGTGTCGTTTTTTGACGGTGATGAATCTTAAACAAATCTTGCTTCGGTCGGGGATGAGAACAAATTGCGTTTGCACATATGTTGGAATTTTAGTAGACAGAGTAAATAAATGACATGGGATGCATACCAAGCGCCGCTGCCGCCGTGGCTGATATGCTTCATCTGATTTTCTTTGGAAAGGAGGAAACAGGAAAGTAAAACAGTGTGTTTGTGTGTGTGGGACTAGATAACGTTTCGTTGATTGGATTAGCCACTTTTCCCTTTTTGTTGTGGACTGCTCAGCCAGGAGCAGCAGCGGCTGGCTGGCTGGTATAATGTGATATGAGTTTTGGGCTCGTTGATGGAATCAAATCTCAGCGAGACGTGTTAGATCCAGAGAAAAGCTGCAAAATTACCTTTTATACCAGCCACAAAATGAGCTAACCTAAAGGAGCATAACTTGTGCTGTGCTCCACTCTGCACAGGCAGGCCAGGCCTTCATTTCATCGCTCTTATACTGAATACATAGTCTATCTTTGTCGGGCATCAAATCGCAATGCGAATTCTGTGGTTCAAGTCATAATTATGAAATACTGGGGAAAATGAGGTCATGGATGCTCTCCTCCACACAATATGAATACTTTCGGGGAGCTGGCGGAAAATGCAATTTCCGTGTACGAGGAAAATGCTAACAGGGAGATTTAAAATGTTGGTCGTTGACTCATTGTTAACTCTGCCTGTTTGTTTCCCCGACCTGATCCCCTTGGATTGGAAATGACGAGAATATGACATTTTCGTGTTCACACACGTTTTAACTCGAAATATGGAACTATCATGGAGTTATCTTAAAACAGCGTATAATCAAATCCCGCTTTCTACCCAAACCTATAATATATATTCATATATATTCAGTTGCTTCCGTTTCGCTTAGCAGGAGGGGTAACGACAACGTTGCAAATTGGGATAACTCAGTCAGTTGGCATGTTTCTTTCACTCCCTCACGCCTCAGTCTCTTGACATTTGATTCTGGACAAAAGCAAGGTCAAGAATATATTTATATACAAAATTATTAGTAGCGCTCACAGCACTTTAGGTTTTATCAGACGTTGCGACCTACACTTGTCCATTTATCATAAACGCCATATCACGCACTGCATGCACACATTCCCTCATCTACTCCCTATCCACTCCTATAAACAGATGCGACGGTGAATATGTTCTAAAATACGTAGGCGCTATTTCATATGTATTTTTCCATACCCCCAAAAGTTCGTGTTATCATCAAGATTTCACGAGTTGTCTCTCACTTCCTCAACACTCCATTTATGCAATGAAAAAAGGGGAAGGAAAAGAAGTCCGTGAAAAAGAAAAACCTGTCAAGATTTCCTCCAAAGAGCTTAGCCAGCTTAGAGCCCATCACCACCACCACGAAGGAAGGATGCGAAGCGAAGCCCAGTTACTCATCACAGAATGGAAAGGAACGAAACCACCAGCGTTTTTTTTGCAACCAGATCCACTTTTCCATCCCCAGCGTGAGTAGACTTACGCCAAGGACAACGACATAAAATGGGATAAGAATGACAGGCCAGTGTGACTTAAGTCGGTAGCTTTTTAGTATTATCCTCCGTGAATAGATTTTTTCTCTTTGTTCTCCACTCTCTTTTTTATTTTCTAGGACAGTAGGTACGTAATTTATACGAGGATGGAGAACAAAAGGGAGCAGCCACAAAATATATATTTTGTGGTGGTGGTGGTAGCACTAGCACTACCATGCACCACTCTCTAGTCTCTCTGCCGACGGCTGCCTCTTCTTGAGCTCGTGAGTTAAGACTAGTGGAGTAAAAAACTCTGTCAAGAGCACCATTTTGAGGATGGTGTGTTATTCATCAGATTTGCACCTATTGTGCGGACCTAATTCCAGTTGTAGGGGGTATCGGGTGAGATCATAAAGGAGGAAGGTTGAGGTGTTGAGGTGAGTGGTTGCGTGGTGGTGGTGGTGCTGCTGCTGGTGCCTATATATGCACATTGCTCGAGTCACGCATAAACGATTTTATGACCAAGTCAGCCTTGTCACGAGGCGATAAAAAGGGACACTTGGGAGCCTGGAAGAGATGGAATTCATTTGGATTAAAGAAGTAACTGAAGTTGCTGCTGATGGGACGGGGTTATGCTACCTAGCTATACCGTATTACTCCATTTGAGAAACAGTGTATGTTATATGTGGAGTCATTCATTACACACACGACCCAAAGAAAATCACCTCCGGTCCGGGGTATTAAACACCATTGGAAATAAATCTGGTGCATGATTTTTATGAAATTCGTGGAGAAATGAGAAATATTTTTGGGGGATGCTGAAAAGAATAGAGTTTGTTCCTCCACGTGCCTATATCGCATCACACTAGAACTCCGTAGCCAGTTTCATTTTGGACGGCAGATTTAGTCAGATTTGCTAGTCATTTGTTTCCAAAATGCTTATACGGCTACTGGTAGGTCGGGACAACCTCTACGAGATAGAGAGAGAGTTTTTGTGTCCATCTGAAATGGGTCCATATGCATGCAGGCAGACAAAGTGTAATGTGCGGTCGAAAATTTTCGGGAATAGCCATTATTTCCTCCTTGCTGCCCCGATATTGATACTAGTTTTCCGGCTGGCATTTCCCGTCCACGAAAAAAACCAATTGCGATTCTTGTCGTTTCACGTAGAAAAGGGAAGGAATGAATGTTAACGATATAAAATTGTGGAGCGTGCTAGCTTTTCCCGTTTTATTGCTACTTTATATATTAGCACAGGAAAAAGGGCCTAAAAAGCGGAATAGTTTTTTTTTCTCGAGCCAGCTAGTTTCCTCAGCATATGAAAGCTATCCGGGTAACATATGACGCGAAGGTAGACAATGTGTGCAGACCTTTCCTCCTTTTCCCGTTTCATGGTCCGCTTAGCTCCAAAATCTCGCTCGTAATCATATGTATTCCAGCATCCATTCCATTTGTTTCCCTTGCTCCTTATATACATAATCATGGCTACCTAAAGGAGCAGAAATGGCATTCCCTTTTTTTCGTTTCTCTGAAAAAAAACCAGACTTTTTTTGAGGTGGATGGACCACACATTTCAATTCAGTTTTGCAGCTTTGTTGAATCCTAAAAGGTGACCTGGGAGCCGGGGTGGTGGTGGTACTAATGTTTCAACGCGTGCCGAACGTCATCTGCTTCTGGTTTGTATGTACACGACGACGGTTGGAAACGCTAATACTCCGCAAGGCTTCCACCCAGTTGCACCAGATCTTGCGTTGGAAACATGTCCGGAGTAGCCAGAGCCAGTGCAGGAGCATAGCACCACGCTGCGATACATAATTTGCAATGGGTGTTATGTGAAACCATAAAATTGTGAAAGTGGAATTGCTCTTTGTTCATATATTAGTTGGCCTCCTGCCATACATACGTAACACCACATTATCCTCCCTTGATTCCCTTTCCCCACGACTTTTTCCCCATCATTGCTCCTAACGCTAATCTTAATATGATAATGTACACACATTACTTCCCTCAAAAATTTTCATTTTATCCCCACGCCTCGTCCAGGGAAATTGGGACAGATGGCACATTCCCCATGCGAAAACGAAAACGAAAAAAAATCAAAATTCATTGGATTCCTCGCTTTTTTCTCCCTCCCTCTCTCTCTCTCTCTTCTTTATTCATGTTTCCTAATCTCTCGGTTCCGCTTGCCATCTTCCATTTGAGAGCTCATCCCTCAAAAGCCAAAAAATCATTTTTAATGATACACTCACTTCTGAAGCACTACGGAACAACGGAACCTCTCCTCCGTAGCGAGCTTGTAACCTCGTAACGAGTTTTCCCATTATGACAAAGATGATCAGTAGCTGATGATGAAGGTTGAGATAGGATCTCCAATATTATTATATTACAATATATTTTATGCTTGTTACCAACCTACTGCGACGCTATCTCATTTCGTGCTCCGATGATTATAGAATCGTAAAAATGGCTCTCTCTCTCTCTCTCTCTCTCTCTCCCCTTTTGCTCCACACACGACGGCGACGGCATTATTGGTATTATTATTATTGCATTTTCCGATTCGACTCGACCTTTGCTTTCCTGGCGTGGTTGGTGGAATGGTGGAATGGTTGGACAGATCGTTTTTTAATGATTGCATTCATACGAAATAATGACATGAATGACCAGATGATTAAGGAGACTTGCTCGCGACTGGGAAAAAAACATCAAATGAGTTGGCTCAATTATTGGTGCATTCGTATTCCTCCAACTTGATCCCAGCTTTAAATACACACACTCGCCCGGTGGATTGCTACTTTTTGCAATTTAATTTGCATACTCTGTTGTGGACAGTAGCTTGGTAGCGGGTTTCCTTTGAAGACGTGCAGATAAATTACCTTGAGTGAAAAAAATGGGAATACAAATGGTCAATTATTGGATGGAGGCTACACCCGGTGGTCAAGAAGAAGAAGAAGAGGATCACCCGACCGCGGTAATCATTCCCATTATTACGGTACACAGAGTACAATTTCAGGGGCTAATGTGGATTCAGATTGGAGAAAAAATGTTAGTGGTGTAAATCAGAATGATGATGATGACGAGAAACGGTAATCTGAGGAGGTATGTGATGTGGTTCACTCATTTCATTTTTTTCTCCCTGATTGGACTCTACTAAACCAAGAAAATTGTCGTCAAAAATCGGCCAAAAAATGTTTTTCTCTTAATTCGCGCATAAGTAATCGTTGTGCTGTTGCCTGTGATCGCCCAAAGTATCCCTCTTACAACGGCGAGAAAACGCATACATATTTTTGCAGCACGGAACCGGTTGCTCTTGTCGGTCGTAATGTAAATGATTATTGTTGTGCTCGGAATGGAATCCCTACTCGTGTGAACCCTGTTGGCAGTTTTTTTTATTATATTTTATTTTATTTTGAAAAGCTGGTTACTTTTTACGATTCTCGTTCCCGTCTGTACACTAGACTACGTGTTCCTTGATGGATTCAGGGATTAAGAATTCTTATTCATTTTGCCGGCGCCCAAAGCACAGCTTAAGGTTTTTGGCTGGTAATAGGACATTAAGGAAAAAGGGTACGTACTGAATACATCATCATCATAAAACAAAGTTGATTACTTTATGATCCCCAATAACTTTGAGGAGGAGAAGGAGGAGGAGGGATATTATGTATTCTTCTTTTTCTGCTTTTTTAAGATGAGGAATTGAATCAATTTATTTGTGAAAGGGAGGTTTGTAAAAAAAATTATGATTATTATTGTGTGTGTGTTGGCATATTGAGGGGCTCAATTGAGAGACACACTTTGCCATAGCGCAACAACGCAGTGTCCAACCTGCTGCTGCTATATATGAAGTGACTCATTGTCAAAAGAAATATGCTTTGGATAACAGTTGTAAACACTTGGGCTCTTAACGAAGTAATCTGTAGGGCCGACATGTTCGCTCGTTTGCATTCCACTTAAGATGAATGAACTGGATGTCATAAAAATGTCTCACTTTAGAGAATACCAAGAAGGCAGCCTCACAAAACGGAGAAGAAAATGTTTCTTTCTCTTCTTCTTCTTTTTCTTAATCTCCAAAATGTGAATGAGTCTGAAGGGGAGGACAGGGTCACGAGTGGCAATGCAATTCATGCATGCAGGCTGAGATCTCTGTTTCGTTTAAACCTCAGAGTTCGAGTGATGAAGGAATGGACTGTGAAAAGGAGTGGGCTGACTCCGACTCAACAAATATATATTTTATGATGTTAAGTACCTTGCCGGTACACCCAGACCCAAACTCATTAATATGCATCATTGTTCTTGGGAAGCAATTAAAAGGGGATGCAAATGAGAGCCAACTTTTCGATTCTTACATCTTTAACTGTAAATTTCGTCATTGATGTCAGCTTCCTTTTCCATATCTACTATCTATCAGTCCATCAGTTCAGTGGAATCGGTAACATTTTATGAAACGGTGCGTAACGCACACACCAGCAAAATCCAGCAGATTAGAAAGAAACCCAAATTGTAAATACACCAGAGGGAAGCAGAGTAGCTGCTATAATACTATTACTCGCATGGCATGGGCGAGAAATCATTGTGACATTTTTGGAAAATTAGATGAACATCTGACAAAAAATCCTGTCCTACCAAAATCCACGCTATTTCAATGCCTATCTTTTCTCGTATCTGATAAATAAAAGTTGGGTTTTTGGCGAAAGCTGATTTTCCGAGTCTCTCTCGAGAGCTTCCAGCTTAAGAGGCTTACATGGGGCTGAGCTCGCACGAAATCAGAAATGTGAATAAAGATCTCAAATGCGAGCATAGTGAATGGTGGTGGTGTGCGTAGTGTTGTTATACGGTCCATACGGGCTTGATGTACGTATCTCTAACTAACCATTCACAAGAGTCCTTTTCAAAGATCGCCTGCTTAGAACAGGAACGGCACGCACTTTGCTGGAAAGGCGTGTGTGTGTGTGTGTAATAAAGTGTTTGTGAATTTGACAGAGGGAGAGAGGAGAGGAGAGGAGAAGGGATATGTCTCCAGGGTTTTGTGACCCTTTGCTAATCAAAGGGTTGTTGCAAGGCATGTTGCATTGTACAAACTTTTGGATTGGAAGGGTTGTCAGTTGCATTGGAAGGAGGATGCTGGTCGTCCCGTCCCGTCTCGTCGTCGTGCTCCATTCTATTCATTCGTATTTTCCCTGCTTCCATTTCTTTTTTAAACAAGGTAAATAAATGGGATGGGAAAGGAGGAAGTAAAAAAGGGGAGCTAATATTAGGCTAGTTTGATGGATGAAAAGGAAAAGAGAGTTAAGAGGTATAAAAAGAGGGTCTCCAGAGATTTTGAACGCACTCTGCCATCCAAAGATCCAAAGAGTCATCCGGCCACTCTGACTCAAATGGCTAACTGATCATTTCCATCCAACTGACGAGGACGAGGGGCATCCCGGCATCCGACTCAAAAATCAGAGTTTTATCATCATCATGAAAAGGTTATTGACTTTGAAGCCCTTTGCATCTGCTTCAAGCAACACAAAATATCCCTAATGAGCGAACACATCCGAACACCCTCCACTTTATTTAACGTTTCTCAACGATTTCAGTCAAGTCCTAATACTGATCTGATGATAATGGCTGTAACGGTGAAGAAGAGGGAGATAGAAACTGTTGTGCTTGCTTGTCCAATTAGCACAGGAAAAAACTAGCCTTGCAGCTTTGTCTCTGGAAAAAGAGGCTGAGACTGTGGCTGAGAGACAATGTGAACCCTGAAAACTTAACAGCTTAGCTCATTAGCCATTACGTCGAGCATCCAAAAGGTGCAATAAAGTTCATGAGATACAAGAGCCAGTGTTGCAGTCAGCAAGGCAGTATTAAAGCAAGAGTTGTTCAATTCGGACGGAATTTTTCGATTGATTTTTATTACCCCTTCACTCAAACTTGGGTTCTGACGACTTCACAAAAAAATGAGAGTGGGCAAGGTGTTTTTGAGTTGTGGCGAACTGGTGATAATAACACTCATCCTATTAGTTTCCTTGGACTGGAACCAACTCGTCCTCAGCCAAACTCGAAATGAAGCCTGTGAATTTCAACTGGATTATCGCGCTGCCCTGGGATATTGCAAATTCGCTGAGGGCACCTCTAGGTGGACCCGTCTCGGTGGTGCTGACAGCGTTTCTGGCATGCATCCTCCTTTTCGGGTTACTCCTCGCCCCCGTCAACTACCTGCTTGGCTACCCGGCGAGGATCTACCACGGGATCAGAAAGGAGGGCATTTTTGGCCGCAGTTTGGACTTTGATAGTGTGAGTGGCAGGGAGCCGAACTTTGATATCGCCGACATTCTTGTCCATCTTTTTGATGAGCTGGCCTCGCTCAAGGTGGTCTTCGACCGCGATGAGACTTTCAGCCAAGTTCGCACCGGACGGGAGCTAGTCGTCAGGGAGGAGGGTCAGGAGAGCAGGGGACCTGGGTTTCTAGATTGGATATTTTTATTGGTTCCGGAAGGGGATGAGTCTTGTCGGCGGTTGATGGTTTGCCATGCACACGGCTTTCTCGGGTATCTTCCCCCAGCTACTCTCAAGCTGTACACAACACTCAGGTACGAAACACTCAGACTTTCCAATAATGAACAATACAATAAAACACAACGAAGAAAGTTATCCACATCCACTATCCACCACGCAGTCCGTCCAACTACGTGCTGACAAGTTGACAAAATTGTAAATCCTAACTCAAGTCCGACAGCTCGGCATGATTGACGACAACAAATTTTTTGTATCTCCACATTTTTTCAGCAAACACTTCATCTCTATTCCCGAGCCATACAAGGCATCGATAATGTTGGGTCTCCGGGATCAGGGCGAATGTGGGAAGGTGTTCCCCTGCGAAAAAAACTTATTCCACCTGGTTCGCGGCGTGATTGGGCTGATTCGTCAAAAGATTGTCAAGCTGTTTCCCGACGGAACGAGAGATCGTTGGCAACCCTTTTACTCACCTTATACAACAACTACAACCTTATAGGAGATGAGGAGACCTCTCCAACACTATATAAACGTGGTTGCAATCTGAGCAAAAAAATAAATAAAAAATCCTCCACCTCCTCCTTAAAAGTTCACTCTGTTTTACTGTATCTCGCTTTCGCGCTATCATCTCTGATAATCTTTACTCTCACTCTCGGGAGCTGTGTCAAGAGAAGAAAAAGATGGATGCGGCTGCCAACCAATAAAGAATTTATTGACGAACACTATCATCCCGTTTTTTACACAATGTCGAATGTCGAGGAGAATGCAAGAGGAGAAGAGTCGGAGAGAAGGGAAAAATAATCTAGTACTAACTAAGTATATATAGCATGTATAAGTATATTTTATGGGGAGCACACATTGCTCGTTTGCTCGTAACAAGCGAGAAAATTAAAGTGTCATAAATTTTAGAGAGCAGAAACATGTTACCGTTGTCCAATAAAATCCTTATATGTTCTGTTAGCCCATTAACTACAATCCCATTTAGCATCGGAGCAGAGCCAGAGCCTGGTAATCCTTTTTCCCCTCACTTTTTGCAACATTTATTTTACGAGCATGTCACCACCAGGATATTACTATATAGATGTTTGAATGCCGGACCGATCCAGCGGAGTTGTTCCTCTATTTTCTGGCTAGTCAGCGAAACGGAGGCAAAAGTTTGCCGTGTTCACTCACGCCAAAATACCAGAAGCATCTTCCGCTTTTGATATAGGGCAGATGAGGTTATATTCTTAAGGCTTTTGTAATGATATCTTAAAGACTCGGTTTTCACTTGTCAACTGCTGTCGAGCAAACAAAACCACCACCGAAGAAAAGAGAGGGAAAAGTGTGACTCACAATCAGCTCCGGAGAGAGTCTTACTTTTTTTATTTTTGGCTTTCTTCGAGTTGTTGGATTATTTTGACAGGAGGATCTGCCTTTTGTACCTCAAAGTGTCAAATGTCAGGCTGAGGGCACTTTAACTCCTTTCTCTGTCATTTAAAGAGGGACCGCTGTGGAAAATCTCCATTTGGCAGCGACGCTTGATGCTGTATAGTCATCATGAATATTCAGTGGCTGTAATTGACTAATGTAACTATGCATGTATGCATTGATAAAGCGGAGTTTAAGTGATTTTTTCGAGAGTCAAGATTAGTTTAGTGCTCTTGACACATGTTCTGCTGGTTCACCTATCGCAAAGCAAGAGCCCTGCTTTCAAGATAAAAAAACATTTTGAAGGAATTCCGATTCCGACCAAAGGCACGCATTCCAAACTCCTTCCATTAAAAATGCATTTTGTTGATGAAGTCATCTGACAGGTGCTGGTCCTTTTAGCAAAAAGGCTCCCAACATCCCCCAAAGTGTGGTTATCTGAATCTGAGCCGTAAATATAGCTTGCGGTGGTGGTCTCACTATCGAAACAGGATAAACACTACGAGAAAGGAGAGATCTACGGGCAAGGCGATCACTTGGGTCCATGTCCCAACACGCCTTATGGTCATGCAAAAGGCAGTTTCTTCCCCGCACTCTATCATTTTTATTTACTCAGTAATTCGTTCTCTCAAGATTTTTTGTGCAGCCATAGCTCAGTTCTGCACAGCAGCACGGCTGCAAAAAAGAAAGAAGAGGAGAAGAAAAAAATAATAAATAAATAAATAAATGTTTATTTGTAGAGGGAATAGCGTAGTGGTAGTGTGAGTGAGTGAGTGAGTTAGTGAGCGGTGGAGGATAGGTTGCAACGCAGCAAGGTGGAGAGAAGGATGTTGTTGGATTGGAGAGGGAACCGGGTTGTTGCGTGCGTGCAAGTGATCATGATGTGGTGGTGGTGATTGTTTGCGATGAGGACGATAGTAGAACGACGGGCTTCGAGCAGACCTTGGCAGCTCCTTCAGGTTAATAACCAACTGGTTCTCAGAAGAAATCCCAAAGTAAATTGGTGTCTTCTTGTTGAGCAAACACACGGAAAAGTTGAGTTAGTATCAAAGTCTGTTTTTTGATGTGATGTGAGCAAGCAAGCAGCTACCAGAGTTGGCTGGTATTAGTTTGAGCCATCATGCCACATGAATAGATAGACTCGGCCATCATTATAAAAACAAAGTGTGCATTAGCCCACTTTTGACATCTGAGTTATGAGCAGTGACTAGAGAGCCATGACTAATGGGAATGGTACGGAGGAGTGTTGCAGAGAGGAGAAGAGGGGACGGAGACGGGCAATTCATTTTAGGGGATTTTTTAAGTTCGCATGGCTTTTTAAAAATCAAAAAGGTGCATTCATGATGAGATGAGGCTCAAATGCTGGGAAACCTATTCCCAGGGAAATGGGGCTGTGAGTGGCGAAGTTCCGTCCAACCTCTCAGATATGCCACTTGATTTAAAAAATAATACAATGGTTAAAGCAATCTGTTTCAAATTTTTATTGTTCCATTTTGAGGTTACAAACAAATGTATTGCGATCTTGAGTTAGATTGTATGAAAATGAAAAACGATGGATGGAAAGTTGTAACTTTCCACGAATTGCAGTTCCACCTTTTTTTGCCGATTGGAATGCACCTAAAAATCTTTAATTAGGCCAGCCATTTCCCAGTTTCGGCTCAGCCCCGAAAACTACAAGGACAATATTTACACAAGAAAGTTTCATTAAAAGTCGGCTCCTTTTACACTCCCCACGAAAGTCAAATAGCTGTCGGAGATAGACCACATATTACTCAGCATTCCCCCACACATCTTTATTTATCCAAGGGAGCACAAACCTCGCTAGTTTAGTCCATTTTCATTTTCATTTGCACCGTACCGTACCAGCTAGAGCTCCATGTCTGCCTGCCTGCCCAGCTCCCAAACTCCCCAAAACTGAAGTTTACAAGAAAATTTCCGTCAAACAAAAAGTTCATATGAGCCAAACTCCGTAGGGGACTCCCAATATTATTACCTCGAAATTCCTCCAACCCAGCCAGCTTGGAAAGTAACCCGGCACTACTCATACATGCAGCCACAGCCACCCGCCCGGGAGCCTTTTTTCTGGTGTACGTGCATAACAAATTTTTTTTTCGACACTTTATATTTCGCTAGGATTTACTACCTGATTATTGACACGGGCTCCGACGGCTGCACGTGCTGTGTGGTGTTCCAAAAGTGTGAACTCATTTGCTTCCTCCCTGTAATGATGAAAGCCAAAGTGCACAATAAGTCAGCCAGGTATTACTACTACTTCATGCATATTTACTCTGCACATTTAGCCTTATTGCTCAATTCTACGGAATTGCAGGGGAATTTTCAATACGCCTTCCTCTCGACTTCCTATCGCGGCTCCCAACCCTCAGCTAAAATTCATGAGCAGCTTTACATCATTCATTATTGTGAAACCCGGCCTGCCAGCCAGCCAGCCAGTCAGCCAGGGCAAGGCACAATCAAAATTATCTCCCTGTGTACACTACTCACGACTACACACTGTTGTGATGATCCTCCAAAAACTTTCCATTTTATCAAAATGTA
The DNA here is from genome assembly GCA_036850665.1 of Dicranocentrus wangi. Lineage (NCBI taxonomy): Eukaryota > Metazoa > Arthropoda > Collembola > Entomobryomorpha > Entomobryidae > Dicranocentrus > Dicranocentrus wangi. The sequence goes on from JAANSN010002572.1 coordinate 19,103, forward strand.
ATGTAATGTAATGGCCCCTCTTCCGAATATAAAGGGGAGGATTACTCTGCTCAAGATTAAATTTTGAAAGTTGAAGAGCAAAAGTGGGGAAATCAAGAGGAGTGAATAATATCCCCATTTCCAGTCGAGTATTACAGCCATTTCGAGTCGAGTGTTCCTCCGGCTTGTGATGCCATTTAGGAAGTGGTGGTTAGGTTGAAGGAAAAGTGTGGAGTGGTGGTTGGTGGGAACGGGAAGGGATCGTAATAAAGATTGCATGGGGTGGTGGTGTGAAGTAGCCAAAATATGCTCCTCATCGCTACCTGTTTACATCCATATTCCCCGGTTAGCCCCGAGTTGGAGATGGTTGATGTTATGATTATTATTATGACCTGATGGGAGGACACTTTAATCCCGTGCTGGATCATCATCCTGTGGCTCAAAACATTACATACTATTTTTTTCTAAAAAGCAAAAAAGGAAAACTTTTATTTCTTTGATGTGAGTAGCAAAAATGGTTGGCGTACGTGTAGTCACTGATTGATTAGAGCCCGGACCAAGGTGGGGGGTGGTGGCAAATGGCATTATTGGGAAAATGATTTGCGTCATATTTCATATAGCCACGAAACGAACTTTATTAAAAGTTCACAACTTGACCATTGACCTAATCAAGTTGAAGGAAAACCTGGGAAAATTGTCAAGTGTGAGGAAAGTGTTTGGAATGATAATGNTGTTAAAAGTTCACAACTTGACCATTGACCTAATCAAGTTGAAGGAAAAACTGGGAAAATTGTCAAGTGTGAGGAAAGTGTTTGGAATGATAATGTGGGACCGAAAGAGGGAATTCAATACTTTGTGGTTACATGTTATATTGACCATTCCACCGTTCCAACTTCATTTTCCCCACTTCCACTCCACCGGCCACGGACAAACCTACTTTGAAAGTGAAATGACTCCCGAAAAAAGTAGTTTAATTCTCCCGAGCCTTCTTGCTCCCTTCTGGCCAGATGATAGCATAGCACCCGACTGAGGACAGACTCCAGATGATGTCCGTTACCAAACTTTGGCTGACCACTGCTGCCCCTTCCAACCAACACACACTTTCTTTTTTATACTGAAAAAACATAGAGAAGCTAACCAAACTGCGTATGTCCCCTATTCCCTCCCCTACCCCATATAGCTCCCCCAATAAATAAAAAGCGTTCAAAGATTTTGCGAATAGGCAAAAAGGGCCGCTGTGGAGGAACAGGAGAAATAAGGAAATGACTTTGAAGACGTGTGGGAAAAGTTGAGTTTATAACATTCATAACAGAGCGGGGACGAGCGGGCCGGACATTGGGAATGGGTCGAAGCGCTAACAGTCATGAGTCAGGTCATAAGAAATGATTTAGTGGTCCGAGTGGAGGAGCACCATCTTTTTCAAAGAGCCACCACGACGGTGAGGGAATGCACCAATGCAAATCCTTATATACACCACACCGCTTCTCCAACCACGCATTATATTTTTTGCAGAGGAGCAGAACAGAGGCACGAGGGTGCGGATAGTTATATAACAACGGCCTCTTTGAAAATCTTTATATTGGCATAACCTCCATCTCGCTCCCTCCCTCTCTTATTTTTCCTATAATATTTATCCTATAAAGTTAGCTAGTTGGGTTAAACATCGGCTCGCCCGGACAAAATCCTCCAGTTGTCTTTTTTTAGACTAGCGGCGGCGGAGCAGGCTGGTGGGCTCGTAATAGTAAAACACGAGCACTGCCTTTTTAGCCATGGGGTTATGTAAATGCGTGCAATATCATTAGTTGACTTTGGACTAAGCGCTCTCTTACATTTCCTGCCACGTCGGTTGGCCAAGAAAACCGAAAGAGAGAGAGAGAGAGAGAGTGAGGTTGAGAGAGAGAGGGAGAGGAGAAAAAAAAGTGAAAAGGGAGAGTAGAGTCTTGCCGACTGGTCGTTATTTATTGTTGCCCATTTCTGCTTTAATATCTTGGCCCGATTTTCCCTGCGCAAAATTGAATGGGATTTCCTTAAGTAATAATAATAACTCATGAAACTCGGTATAAATTTCGGCACACACTGGAAATAAAGGGTGTAGTAAGCTAGTAAGGAGCAGAGGCTGCCGACTTTTTTAAAGGGTTATATACATAACAATGCACTACCACATCATACGACACACACACTACTTTTTAAAAACTTTTTTATGGAGGATGCTCCATAGCAGATGAGATGTTCTTATAGCACACACACCTCGACATGAAATGGGAAGGTCGACTGGAACTGGCTGGCTGTGCGCTCTGTGCTAAAAAAAGTGTATAATGTTCATTTAAGGATTGCTCCTGGATTTGCTTCCTCTTTTTTTTCAAAAATGATGTAATTCCTTGTGAAAATGGCTTGGACAGAGCTGACATTTCCTTTTTCCATAATAATAGTAGATATCCGTTTTTATAAACCCATTATTCCCCTCTAGATTCATTATCAGGGTTTTATATACTCCTCCAAGCCACTAATCCCGATAAGCCCCAATTAGCTCAAAAACCCTTGCTACCAATCTTGTTTTTCTGAAACAAAAAAACCGGTTTCCTAAAATACATAATAGGCCTGGCTGATGATGATGGCAGAGAGATAGAGCGACAATCAAAGTCGTGTGGAACAAGTGCTTCAAACAATGAAAGAGCCCACATAAAATAAATGCGCACAAAGGAGCAGCAATAGCAGCATGCAGAGTGTGTGGTAGGACCAAAAGAAACAATGGTCCAACTTCAGTTTTAACTGAAGTTCAGTAACAGGCCCAAAAAAATGCAATTTTTATTGAGTACATTTTTACTCCAACCAACTGAAAAAAGGGTTTTACACCCAAAAGAAAAAGAGAAACTTTACACGAACTACTATTTTTGTAAATGCACTTGACTCCCAATGCAGTTGCATACCAGTGATATGATGATGACGCGGCGTTGTTGTTGTTGTTGCGTAAGTCTCTCCTGAGAATTAAAGTGGTCGTATGGGGAAGCTATTCAGCTAAAAAAAATAGTAAAACCAGGAGGCAATGTATCTTTGTGTTACGATGTGAATTCCCTTTTTTACAAGAAATAAAATCCAGTGGTACATCAATTCTAAATACTTTTTCCCTCTTGTCCAATGTTTTTCCAAAAGATTGCAAAGTAAAGTAGGAGCTGGATGGAGCAAACACACACGAGCGGTTCGGTGTGAGTACACATAACTAAAGTTTTTTTTACACTTCATGCATATAAAATACGGGTTGGCTTGGCTGGCAGTGCTGCTTTGGGTGGAAAGAAGCAGGGTCGGGACGGAGGAGAGAATGCTAGTAAAAATTCAAAGTGCATACGCACGTTTGACTTTGACAGTCACTTGCCTCATGAATGTTTCGATGAGACTAGGACTCTGGTACACATGGGAAACTTTTTTTAGTTGCGTAAACATTTTCATGTATGACCTGTTCATACATTTTTGGTAAACCTTGCGGTACTTGAGCATCAGGGAAGAGAAGGAGAAGAAGACCAAGAAGTGACAAAAGGCATGAATTCTTTTCTCTCTCTCTCTCTCTCTCTGAGAATCAAATGAATACTTCATGTCATGTTTCCTCAGTCGGTCGAACTTGTTAGACGCAAGTTTACTCACATTTTTGGTTCTACAAAAAAGTTAGTAAAGTAGGAAAATAGTGGGGACACGAGCGAGTTTAGGAATATCATCAAAAAGGTCGGCAGTCGGCACTCCGTCAAGTGCCATTTTCGTAAAAAATGTTTGAGTCGGTTGTGTCACTTGTCGCCCGGTGAATACTTGCAAAGAATCTTCAAGTGAAAAAATAAATTATGGCTATTGTCCCTCCTACTTTTGAAGCAGTATTCAAGATTTCCTTTTTACGAGAATCCGTTTCTCGACCAGCGAGAGTCGTCCGCCATCGCTAATGATCTAGGCAATTTTATTTTATCCCAAGTGTGCTGCTGATAGGAATACTCAAGTTTTCAAACTGTTTTGCAATAATACTCTGAAAAAAAATTGCGGAAACTCATCAACCCAGCACGCAAATCACTTTTATTTATTTCGTTTTTTTACGAAATCCGAGAACTGCTTCAAGGAGAAAAAAAATGCTCCA
>JAANSN010002573.1:0-23191 GCA_036850665.1 Dicranocentrus wangi
TAGCTATCAGGTATGATGTGAATACATAAACCATAAACACATACAAGCATAACGCTTTATGCTTGTATGCTTTAAGCTAATAAAGATAACACATTTGCAATCATTTCTCTCTCGAGATATACACTAATAAATCCACCTCCACCTTCCCCCAACACAAAAGTATATCTGCAGCAGCCTGATTATGGCGTATCGCACACCACTCAATTAATTTTTCTGTAGGGAATACTCTTTAATTGGGAATTGGGAAAAAGTAGCTAGATGCAGAATACATTTACATATCCTCCTTGATTAGTTTACATAATCAAAAAGAGAATGGACAGTGCGTGTTGTTGTGTGTGTGCTTCATTTTTTTGCAGCGAAAGGATGCACACAAAAATACCTAAATTTTAAAAAGATTTATCTATCATGTGATCTATGCCTTGCCTTTCCAACCGTGTGCTAGCTTAACAGGTTTTTTAAAAGTGGAGAGACTCACACACGACACACGTTCTAAAGCGCCTACGAGGATGTGTCATGTTGTCAAACTGAAAATTTGAGGATGGGCTTTTTAGAAACAAGTTGATCATGTGAGAAACTAGTAGAAAATGATGAATTGCATACATGTACAATACGGGTGGACTCCAAGGGAAAAAAATGTTTACAATAGTGACAATTCTAAACACACCAAGCGAAAGTTTTGCATTTTTGCAGGATGGCTATAGAAGACAAATGTTTTCTTTCCAATCTCCAATCTCAACATGAAATGACACGACAAATGAAAAATACAATGTGCATTCCCTTTCTGCGCACATTTTGAAATGAGATTTTTCAGTCGTTGTATAAAACGCTCCTAGTGATTATTCATGAATCATGGCGTAGCATGAATGAGCTGTCATACTTTACTCGTCTTCGACACAAATTATCACTGCGTGTCTGATGATAACCACCTACTTGCACTCTGGCTAAACACAGGAGGCACTAGGGACTTACTTGTAACAGTTAACCACATTTTTTTCTTTACCAGGTCACCAGGATCATTTCACTTTTTTCATGGGGAATACGAATGAATGGGGATAAGTAGGTGCACACCTCCGCACGACAGTTGTCAGTGAGGTTTGCCTCTTATGAGTAGTAGTATGAGTAGTTTCCTCTCAATTTCGTTTAGGTGAATGTAAACACACAACACATACAATATGTACAACATCATTCTCAGCCAGCACCAAATTTCACAGGATTTGATACAGGATTTAGTGACTCTCCTCTATCCACCTTGGAAGATTTTCGTTGATTTTTTTTGACTGCGCATTCTACCCTTCACGACATTTAAATACTGGGATTTTACAATGTAAAATGCTCGATGGAACCTCCTCCCTCATACCTTCGATTTTTTTTATTAGTGGTGCATGCATAGAAGGATTTTTGGTTTAGCTGATAGCACAGAGCGATAACCGATAGCCTAGTGACATACTTCATGTTTTGATTAAATAATTACACATATTTAGACATGCAAACACATGACCAATTTCTCTTGATAAACATGTGTAAAAGTTTATTCAAACTGAATGTGCAAGATGCTGTTTGCAGTGAACTCCAAACCTGCGTTTCCTCGAAATCGCGTAATCACAATCATCTTTTGGTTGCTAAAATTGGAGATGCTTATACTAGCTGTCTCTCAGGTGCGACAATACGTTTTGACTTTTTGAGCAATGCCAACACTAAGGATTTTATATTGAGGCATTTGACGCATTTTTATGACAATGACAAAGAATTTTTGAGAAGATAGGGCCACCTCACGTCACTCGCATGTCTATATATATCAATATCTAAATTGGATATATGATACGAGCGAGAAAATGTTTTAAGAAGTAAAATGGGCCAAACAAGGAGCTACAAGGAATTTCAGTTTTTTTTTGTCAAAATGTAGATGCAATATTTACCAGGAATGTATTTTCAAGTAAAATTGTGTAAACGCCCATTTGTCACGCCTGGCTGAGTCGTGCATTGCAGTTGTTGTAAAAAAAATTGTAATTTATTGGATGCGGAGAATGAGACCTGTAATTCAGGAATGGAATTAAACATGTAAAAAATGAGAAAAAAATCAAGGGGATTCTGATCTGTAGCTTCTTTTATGAACAAGTTGGTCTAGTAGGTTCACTCCCTGCGGCAAAAGGTTGTATAGGGAAGAAGAAAACAAGGATTCTATATATTTTAAAGAGAATCTGAGAAAATGTGATTTTGACTATTACGAGATTTATGTAAGGTGTTCCTTAAGGAGTGTATCGCTATACAAAATAGAATTTTTATTGCAACCAATTGAAATTTGATATTTGGTAGCGGTATTGCACACATGATACGCAACAACTCAAATTTTTTATGACATGTTATGACACAAATGGCAGACGACTAAACGAACAATGTTTTGAAATGTGATGGATGACTAATTGTGTGATACATGATATAAAAGGTTGTATAGGGAAGGAGAAAACAAGGATTCTATATATTTTAAAGAGAATCTGAGAAAATGTGATTACGACTATTACGAGATTTATGTAAGGTGTTCCTTAAAGAGTGTATCGCTATACAAAATAGAATTTTTATTGCAACCAATTGAAATTCGATATTTGGTAGCGGTATTGCACACATGATACACACACACACATGATACGCAACAACTCAAATTTTTTATGACATGTTATGACACAAATGGCAGACGACTAAACGAACAATGTTTTGAAATGTGATGGATGACTAATTGTGTGATACATGATATTATGATGATGCAATTTTCTCGACTTGAAACTGCTTATCCCTTTGAAATTTAAGACGTGAAATGAATTTCAAATTAAAAGTGCAAAAATGCGGTCTGTAATCTGAGGGTTACTATCGGTCAAGAGCGGACTACATGCACTCCTTTGTCGTTAATTGTAATTGTAGCCAAATGAACACATATTAAATTAGTCTTAAATTAGTTGGTTAGACTTGTTCCTCAACAATTATTACTGTTGGAAGGTGTGGAAAATCAATAATTGACATCATTATTTTGTTTTACGTGAGGAGATATCGTATATGAATAAAAACTAGGAAAAATAATATTTTAATCTGTACTTAGCGGAGAGTAAAGTAACAGCCTAATTGCTAACGTAATGAACTTATAATGCCTATCTATGCAAGTAATTCTGTAATTCTCCTCTTGGCCGTAGTCAATGTGCTCAAAATTCTAGTTCACATTTCAAGCACTATATAACACTCTTTATATGAAGCTAAAACTTACAAAACTAGAGAAAACCTACTTTTTGCCTAACCAATTACACAAATATGAATATGAAATTATATTATTTTAGTTTATTGCAGGATTCATTACAAATTAGGCTAGCTAGAGTGCATTTTTTACTTGTAGTTTTCATTACGTCATGTTCATATTGCAGTACAACAAAGTGTGCAATGTGCAAGAACGCTTCCTAATTTTTTTTACATAAAAATATCCCCAATATACAGAAGTATAAGAGGTGTAATTGCAATTGACTGGTTCGTTACTACTCTCCTTGTTGCATGCCGGTGGTGTTATCATTTCACGTTTTTAGCTGAGCTGCGCCAAAAAGCCCAAATTTTCATAATAACTGTGTAACACAAGAGCAAACTTGTGTTTCCAACTAGATAAGATGGTTGTGGGTGGTCCCCTTCAACTCTATGCCCACCTCGCATATTTGTCTTTAATCAAATTGCATACCATTTTCAAATTGAAAATTAGTATCAAATTTAGCTGACATACAAGGGAAATTTAAAAAAAAACGAAATTAGCCTTTAATACTCGTAGAAAAGTAATGTTTGTGCTTTGTTTTTAATTTAAGAGCTGCTTTCAAAATTTATTAGACTTTCTTTTAACAAAAACTGATAAGGACAAAATGAGAGTGTGTAGGTGCGCTATGAATTTTTGGAAGGGGTATAAAAATCCTTAAAAGTAGTTTTTAATGGAAGCTAGACTGATTGATGCCATTCTTCATTCAGCTAGAATGAGCTACATATCTCACTAAATTAACTGATAATAACCGACTTCTTTCGCAACTGATTGTTGGCTACTTATAAAAACGTGGAGCTGCATACAAATCAACAACTTGTACGTTTTAAAAGATTTATATTGTACAGGCTCAAGTTGCTAGCTTCACGGCATCTGAAATCTGTTTGACTCAGCCTATTACAAATTGTCGGCTATCGTAATATTTATATCCCACAAGGGACACCACTCAGCTTTTTTTTATCACGTTCCTACTATACTACTAATAGTAGTAAGTGATGATAAGCCTTAAAGTAAAAGTCAGCGAAACTAATTATGTCATAAACATGCCGTCTATTAATTTCAGACTGATACGATCTCTCAAGGGAAAACTTTAAGCTTTTAGTCAGTTCATTAAGTAATGTTTACTTTTTGAAGACACAATGTGGTCACGAGTCCCGTGACAAATAAACAATCAATCAAGGGCATTATTACATGTTTGGTGGCATGACTTTTTNCAATCAAGGGCATTATTACATGTTTGGTGGCATGACTTTTTAAAATAATTATTGCCATCCTCCTCGTGAAGATATTGAGGTGACGAAAGAAGCAAATTCCTTGTTGTAAAACGTGATTACAATCATAACGCAACGCGAATAAACCTTGTGATGGGAAATATTTAGCAGATTTATTACGATTAAATATAGTCCAGCCAGCCAGACGAACGTGAACAATATGGTATGAAATGACAAGGTCGAACGTGCTTTCTCAAACATTCCATGTCGTGATTCACGAACGAAGAGGAGGTACGTAATATGAAACCTAGTTTTATCCTCAACAATACATATATTTACCGTTGCATTCATAGCTTATCTTAATTTATCACCTGTTGCATGACACGCTAAAATGCGCGGTGCGGTGACATACTCAACAACCTAGATTTACAGCCTGCAGGAATGAAGATGGGCTTTGATGGAGGGAAGAAGGGAACACTCTCGTCAATCCTCTTGCTAGGTCCACGCGAGGCTTCACAACTTCTTAAATCAAATCAACATCTTCATTGTTACTATATGTCACGGCACGGCTCACCTAGATTCCGTAATGAGCAAAGCGATCAGTCTTCATCACTCCACTCCTATCAGCAACGATCAGTGTCACTGGGCAAAATATTTTTGACCATTATTGTACTAATTGTACATTTTCTTAATGATCAATTGTCATCGCCATCATGATCCTGAATTCTAAAAGAAGTGCAATGCCATGATTAAGGATTATACAAACAGGATCATAATTCGCATAGTAAATGTGACGTGAATGATGACCCTATCTGACTTCCTTTAATTAGACTACCAGTCCAATTAAGATTCTAATAACGGTAATTTGGATTTATGAAACAATCGGAATGGTCCAAATTGTATTGTTTCAATCCCGTCTTTGTAAGTTGTAATTAGTACAATTGGCGTTGCGCTGCCGTTTTCCAGGTGATCAGACAAGTTTTCCTAAAAATTGTAGGCCATTAAGAAATACTACTTTGCATAACTTTTACTTTTGCCGAAAGGTTCAATCAACCGTAGCACCAAAAATATTACGTTTTTACATAAATCCATGAAAATGGAAAGTCGATTAGAATATATATATAATTCGTATATTATGTTGTTTGCGATTGCTATTATTACATTTACGAAATGTAACGGTGCGCTATGCTTATAATATGATTCATGACACGACACGACGCAGGGTTTTTGTTTCGCCAAAATAAGTTGGTTTATCCATTGTTCCATTCTGAACATGCACACTCCACCCTTCTACCCTCTATAAAAATTGTGTGCAAAAGACGAGGTTGAAGAAAATATAAAAATTGTTACTTCATCCCCTCCTCACATCCCATTTCGTTCCTCAGAGCACAAAATTACAACGACACGACACGAAACAATAATATTCATGAATGAATGAGCATGCAGCACGACTTGCACAACATGACAGAGAGGACTATTTGTGCTACGAGTAATTATTCACGGTATGAACTTAACTGTTATTGCCAGTCAGTCTCATTGTAACTCATATTATGTTTTTGTGACGACCGTAAAACTTAACTACATTCCCTCAGCGCAGCTCCCTCAAAAGTGAGTGCAATGTGGATCAGAGAAATATGATGTATGAAATGGAGTAATGAAAATTGTGCTAAAGAAAAAAAAGGATAACATAATGTGTTGCTCGCTGCCAATTCCCATTGTCATCCCGACTTTTACAAATCACTTGACTTTACAGATTGCCAAAGTGTTAAATCTGATGAGGGTACACTACACACGTACTAAACTAAACGATATGTTCTCCAATTTCTTTTGCAATTTGTGCTCTATGCCCTTGATGCAATTTACTCGAAAAGTTATAAGAGCCTGAGCTTGCAGCAGGGACGTATCAAGATAATCATCAAGCTCCACTCTTGAAAAATATGTGTGTGCTTCAATTAAAAATGTAGATTGGTATGTACGACGCGTTACGAGTGTTGTGATGTGTCCTACCTAACACAAATTGGTTGATTGTTTTTGACCCTGTGAGTAAATCAAAGTCGTGTAATGAGCATGTCGCATTCTCTCTATCCCCGCCAAAAATTCTTATTCAGCTTATATGATGACGGACGACCAAGTCGCCAAATTGATTTGGAAATGAAGACGCGTAGGCGTGTCAACCCCTTCTTAACAATCGTAATTACGATGTAGTTGTAATGTCGTAAAAATCCTGAGGTACAAAAGAACGGTTGATAAATGCCAATGAATCAAAGTATATTGTATTGTTATCGATAATAGTGTACTGTGTACCCGTCCGTAATTATAGTGGCATAAGGGATATTATATCCCCTTTGATAGAGATGATTAGCGAGGAGGAGGAGGGGATGCCAGTTGCATAAAAAATACGTTGCATGCATGAACCCTTTTTCGACATTCGAAAATTCTCGGTGCCACCTTGAACAGTCGAAAAGAGAAACGACGTCTTAGGAAATATGTTGTATGAATGTATGTAGAGTATAGAAGAACACAAGGAAGTTTGTATTGCATTTTGTCACCGAGAGGAAAAGTATAGTTAGCCCAACCCTGTTTAATGGCTGGGGCATGACACATCACAATTAGAATTTTTCAACCTGTATAATACTTGAATGTAATACTTGGAGCGACAATTGTAACGCTGCAGGCAGGTCACAAGGAGGACGTTTAGGTGTAGGCTAATAAAAAATCCTGTTTGGTATTTTTGCTTGTTGCATTAGAAAACAATGAAGTTAAGCTTGCGTAGTGCACAAAAAAAGTAGAATGCGCGTTATGCATGTGCTGTAGGTATATTTTTGTATTTTTGGGAAACACTTAAAAGTTGTTAAGAATGAATGAAATAACACCTGAAGCGATGAGAACTCGTAACTCCTATCCTCACAGGAAGGAACTTAACGAAAGTGTGCTCAAATATGGCTCAAAGTAAACGTGATTCTCACACTTTTTCATTTTTATTGCCAATTTTCCCCCTATTTTGTGTAAATACACTTCCACTCCACATTGCATAACCCATTCTTTTTACAGGATATGTATAACGAGTATTTAGACTTTAAGGTAAAAAATTATGATTATTCCTTTAACAACTTTAATCTAGCATGTACACATCTCGTCGTAAAATGTAGTGATTTGTAGCATTATTCATGAAAAATATGTAAAGTGCCTATGAATTCGGTACAAGTGGTGCGTAAAGAGTTCACGATTGACTACTGTTAACTGTTTATACTGTTTCTCTTCCTACTCGCATGCATCAACCACCGACACATAAAATACATATACGTTTTTGCTTTAGGAATTTATTATTACCTATTACCTACCTATATGCACCTAGATTTTTATTCGTACCACACAGGAAGTGGCCACAATAACAAATTACCGAAATAAATATTTTGTGAGAGGAACTAGTATGTAAGTAAGTCTAAAAATATTTCTTATAAAGTAACATAGGCACTTTTTATCGAAAGATGCGATCGTCAATAAAAAAACTGAAAAATTTTCTCCGTCACTCGTGAACATCCCACTTGACAACTTTGATAGGAAAATAATATCCTTTTCATTTTAATTATGGATGACATCGCCTCATACCATACCATACCATCGCCTCATCATCTAGCAGGTACACCGTCGTAAGACTACCAATACTTAAAGCGATCTGATTTTCAAGTGTATGAGCAAAGCTACGTACATCGAGTGTAGCACAATAATAGATCACAGACGTCACGTAATATTCGATTGTGATCTTGAAAAGCAGAAAATTGAATTGGAAAAGTATACACTTAACTTTTTGAATATACACCGTGTGATTTTTTCCTTGCTTGTGAGCTATTGCAGATGATGTTGCACTATATGGGTGCGTGTACGAATTTCACTCTCCTTTTATTATTTTTCTATTACAACTTCTTGTTGTTTTCTTTTACCTTGTCATCATATCAATTGCTCTGCTTGTCTGATAAGTTGTTGTTTTTATGTGGCTTATTATTGGATTGCAAAAAACGTAAAAAAAAGGTGTAATAATAATTAGAATGATAATGTTTGCGTGTCAGCATGTGATGTTATGTGGATTACTCCGCTTTCATATATAACCGGTTAAATAATCACAATTAGTTTGATACGTTGCGCCGGTGCAGGCGCATTGTTTGCAACAAGTAACAACCAGCTTATAGCTTTCTAAAGAGAATCACAAAATGTGGGCAGCTATCTATAGGCAATATTAGCTTCCCTTAAATAGGTACGTACTTGTTAACCCGGAAGGAAGATGACAAGACATGCGACCAAGTCAAGTGCACGCACGTTAAGAGTAAAGGGAAGCTGGCACTTTTGAAACAATGAAAAACTGGCAATTACGCTATTTTTTATTAGTCTGAAATTGTATAAACTGACACCAGTTTACGATGTGTAAGCCACAAAGTCGTCACAGAAATGTTTGCGCCGTCACAGAGATAAGTACAATCGTGTCGGTGGTGTCGGTTTTCTGATTCCACACAGATCTCCTCCCAGAGGACAATGACTGGGTTGCGCCGGGATAGATAAGCAGTGCGAATGTGTGTCATATCATATACATGGTACATCATCAAATTGTGTGGAAAAACGGTGAGCAAAAAAGGAAGTTGTTGTAGTCGAGTGGTACACATGCCGAGTGATACACATTGTTCAACATTAGGGTATTAGCTCACGTTTCCTTGAATTTTTAAGATTCGTGCAGGATAACCTTCATAATAAAGCACTTTTCCGATGGAACTTGAGTGCGTTATTGAAAAATTGCGATAAAATCACCCATAGAAAACTTACAACTTTTGTGTAACAGTGTGAGTTGGTGGTATTAGATTTCCCATGTTCTTGGGGATTCTTCTTCATTTTGATAGGTACGCATTTCGCATTTTTTTTATCCACGTTGAGCTGCCAAAGAAAGAGGATTGCAGGTGCAACTCTGTTGACCATATTTGGTGAGAAAAAAATTATACGTGCATACGCTCAAGGAGACATGGGAGTTGATGGGAGGATAGAATAGAGAAAAACGCCACAATTAAAATTACAACTTTTAGCCATGTTACATGCGTGGTTGGCCTATAATAATCGATAAACGTAGGAGAACGAGGGGAGACCGCGTACACAATAGTTGTTATATATGAAAATGAGACAATTCACAATTCAAAGTGGAAGTCGTCGCATCTAATAAGCTCATTACTACAAGAAGTAAAGGAAGGAATTTCAGTCGTAAATATACCCCTCCGCGTTGTGTTACTCAACTTCGAATGCGAATGAATGAAAAGAGCAGGGAAACAGGCTACTGGCAAAAAGGAAACAATAAAATCCTCCTCCTTGTCATTTGTGTCTTCCTCAGGTCAAGTCAAACATTTAACTAGCGTGTCTGCAGTTTTCCATTAGCAAGTGCACAAGGGCCAAACAGCAACTGACAAAATTTCATGTTATAAGTTTCTGTTCGTTTCGTGTGGTGACCATTTCCGCAGCCTGGATTCGACAAGTGTGTACCATACCATTCTTTCCTTAAAAATTGGTTACAAAATGTGGGCTAAGTAAGCATTGCACAAGGAGTGTTGGGAATACAACATCCAACCGACCACACAAGTGAGCAGGACGTTATTTGGTTGGACTTCCCCATAATTCGCGTGTCACTCTGTGTTCAGGCGAATTCCTAAGTGCGGCTAATTTCGAGAAAAGTGAACAACTTGAATGTGTTTCTACACATTCAGACGGATTTGCATGATAGTGGAATTTCAAATATTTGTCAAATATTTCTGTGGTTTTCCATGTGGGAAGAATGTGAGCTGCGGTGCAGAAAATAAACCTTGAAATCGCATAAACTGTGTTTAGTGTAATTGGACAGTACTTGCTTGAGTTTGAGCTGACACTACGAGGATTCGATTGTTACAGACATTTTATGATGAATGAAAAGTGGGGGATATACAGAAAACAATGGCAATAAATTTGAAGAATACAACAAGACACGTGATAGGAACATTAAGACGACTTCGAAGAAAGAGGAAGCGTGTAAGCATATTAGCATAGCATAGCCTCAGAAACATAATATGGGCCATCGGGATGAGCTGAATCAGAGAAATCCTATTGGATTTTAGAAGAAAGAATAGACAACCTTGATTCCCTTTTGCTTTTGTCTTTCGCTTTGAAGAAAAAGAAAAGACAGTCTTTTGAATTGGAGACTGCATGGCTTTGTCCTTCCACGCTCTAATAAATCGCAATTGAATATTCTGAATCTGAATGCGCTTTTGTATGCTCACATGTGAATGAACTTTGCCAATTATTATTATTATTAATCTACAAAATGAACGAACGAATGCATTTCCTCTATTTGATTCAGGTTGACAAATGTGACACGGCAAATTCCTATCCGCGTCACAATAAGGCGCAGAGTTTCATTGCAAGCAGTAATAATAGCACTAGTAGCTGTACGAATGGGGACGCACCTGGATCGTCGAAGCACCTGCTGGAGGGGTTGCAAAACTTGATTCCACCAGGGGATGATGGGGAAGTGCCTCAGCCACCAAAAAGAAGCAGTTCACTGTTTACCCCGGGAGGGGCATCCACGCTGACTTTGAGACATTCCAAGTCACCAAGAGAATGCTCGTCTACACTAAATCCGAAACGGATTTCCATTGCCACTTCCACATTCTGGTTGGGTCATCCCGATGTAAGAATAGAGTTAGGGAAACTTGAGATTATTGGAATATTTTGTTGGAAAACATGCTTACGGTTTGTTCGATTCTTGACTTATGTAGATGGAAAAATTTGCAAATGCATTGGATTTTGGACATGAGACAATGAAAACGCAGTCCGTGTGGGGAACTTCGGAACAGGGTTCCGGGGGTCCTGAATGTGTCGACATTTGGGGAGATCCTCCAGCAGTCAAGAAGGGTGTGTTGATGCAACAGCGAGAAAGACTGTGGTCAAGGTGGAAAGAGCGCTATGTGATTTTGACGAGGGATTATCTCAACTGTTTCCGGAGAAGCGCCAATGTTCATCGATCCGGTGTTACTTTGTCAGAAATGGGGAGCTTCATCTTCAAGGTACATTTTACTTGTTTTAAAGTTACGATAAATCTGGTATTTATTGCGTAAAATCTGGTACCTTTGCGTGGTAGTACCTCTACTAATTTTTGGAATACCTATTTGGGACTATACCTATAGTTGAGACTTGCGGATGTGGAAGAAATTCGATGGGAAAATAGACGGAGTGGATCTCTAGTCGCCCTTGTCTTGCCACAAGAGCCAAGGATCCTTCTTCGTATACCAAATGATAACACAGAGGCCCTTCACCAGTGGTACACACTCCTTCAGGTAGTTAACAGATTTATGTACTTTGCATTACGAATTAAGTAGTTTACTTGGATCAGATAAATTGATCGGGATGATTTATAAATTATAGGAATGCATCTACATGAGCAAGGAAAGAAGGCAAGCTCTACGCAACCACCACATGTCCACCTACAATAAAACATTCAGCACGACGAAATCCCACGATAATGACGACAATAACAATGCAGACTCTCCAAAACTGGCTCAAAGCAAATCATCCCTGTCCCCTCAAAGTTCCTCCGACGAGGCCGAAGCTGAACTTGCAAGGAGGCCGGTATCCTCCCGAATTTCGGGAACCTTCTCATCAAACTCAAAGAAAGGTGCTCAAACGGGAGGGAACAGTGTACGTAGTTCGGTGCGCAAATATTCCCCAGTTGTGATGGGGGACGAGGATGATGATGATGACGAAGATGACGACTACGTCGACAAATTAGACGAGTGCGATGTAGTGTCTGGTGCTAAGCGTCATCCGAGTGGGAGTGGAGGTGGAACAAGCAGTAGTGACGCGGACGATTATGTTCCAGTTGCATTACGAAGGAGCTCATCGCGAGGTCTCCTTGGGGCAAATCACGGCGCCAGCAGATCAGGATCAAATCTGACGCTAAACGACTTTGTTAGAAATCCATGGAAAGGATCCCCTGACGGACTTCATCCCCAGCAGCCATCTCATTCCGAAATTCTAGCTCAGCAGTCTAGTAGTAGCAGCAACAACGGGTCGTGCTCGAGACGAAAGCTAAGTAATGGCTACGCCATCCCAGTCGACAGTTTAATGAGACCGAGTCAGACGAAGCGACCCGAGTCGTGGACTCCACAGCCTAATTTATTTTATCGAACGCCGAGCCTCGTTCCTAGTCAGTGGATTAACAAGAGGGAGTTGCCTTTGTCGCGTGCTGGACCTCCGTTTGGAAGATCAACAATGATTGTTTGTCCGTCCCGACTTACCGCAGAGGTTACTTATATTCGACGCATGTGAAAATATCATAGCAAAAGATGCACAATTCATATATAGGTATACACATATTAGGCGTATGAACTTGTTATACTAAAAACATTTCTTTGGAAATCCCTTTACTGTCTTATATCTTTTCTTTGATATCACGATATCATAATATAATGAAGTTCCATTTTGTAATAGGCCTTTTTGCCTAAAAACTGCACGTCAACTGTCCTTAAACGGGCAAACTGTGTACATAATACGTTTATTTATTACCTTTTTCCGTTTTTTGTTTTCGAAAGTCTAAAGAATCTGAAAAATGCAATAAAAACGAGAAATACTAGTTAAAAACATGACGTCTTTTTTCAAGTTTTCAACTTCCTTCCAGTCAGTTCCATGTCCATATAAGTACGTCGCAATATCTTACCGATTTCTGTTCTTATGCAAACAGTCAATTATGGTTAATCAATAAGTCTAGTTTGGCATAAATGGATGGTCACCATTGTTTGTAACGTGTAGTTGTAGTTGTAACACAACTTGTTTGTAAAAAAGAAGCACGCGTAAAGAGTAAACCTTCGTGCGTTGCTTTGTACAAAAAAGGTGTAAAATAAAACTAAGAAAACCTCATAAACAGAAATAATTACTGTTTACTTTTAAATATGAGGAAAAAATTAAGCATGAAATAATTGCGCTAAAGCGTTATTCCAATGTTCTCATCACAATCAGATGTAGTCTTCTGGTTGACTTCTCATGAGGAAATTACAGACATTCCAAGAAAGAGTCCAACGTTTTACTACAAGGCTGTGCAAGCGTAATGGTCTTATTGACGCGATAGAGTACATTAATCATCATTCACAGCATGCAGCCACTCGTCATACAGATAAATCATAATGGGAAAACACAGGTTGCCCGTTCAATTTTCGTTATAGTGTAACATATTATTACATATTAATACTTAATACTAAGAGAAAACGCGCAATACCGCATACCGCTTTGGATGATGTATTTAAAAAGAACTCCACACTCCACAGACATTTAAATAGCATACATGCTCTTAATGGATATGGTCAATTTTACTCTCCAGCGATTCCAGCTCTCCAGATAAAGGGTAATTTCAAATGTTTAAAAAACGTTGACAAATACGCATTGAAATTGTGTTATTTCGTCGATTACATATTTGCTATTTAAATTCGACCATTTTGGATTTTGACGGTCACCGTTGCGGTTGCAAGCTATTATCCATTTGCATATATCCCCGAGACAGAATTAAAAAAAGTTGAGCAATAAATTAACTAATGTAGGTACTTGCCTTTCGGGTATACTGTACATACTTGCATACATAATTAATTAATATTTTTATGAATAATTTCGTAATGCAATTTGGTAGCGTTCATCACAAACTCGCTGAAGCCGCTACAGTTGCTGCATACATACCAAAGTCCGCTTGACAGTAGTAGCGTGAAGCAAAACGAGCAAGGATATTTTGGGTTTGAAACAATAGTGCAGACCAACGAAATCCAAAAATGTGGAATGCATACTTACTTACAACATCGCAACTCATCTTGCTCGCAATACGTACGTGTTTTTGCTTTCATCATATTTATCTCCCTTTAAGATCGGAATAATTTAATGGTCAAGTGATTTTATTAATTTATTACACGCAGAGTGGGTCCAGTTTTCGTGTGGCCCTACGTAGCAAACGGATTGGATGGATTAGTTTTATCTTAATGCTTCTGTAGATTCTGCTATTATTCTTAATGTGGGTGCCAGGGTGCCACTCAGATAGTGACTGTAGCATAACATAATGCTAAATGGGAGTAAGAGTATTTTAAGACACGCGAAACGGGACGGGAATCTCAATCACGATTAACTTTTTGAAAATTTCCAGTTGCGTCATTTCCTCTCCTGCCTCGCTTTTGTAATTACAGGTTTGTCAGCTATCACTCGTTTCTAAAAGGTTTAAATGAGATATTTCAACGTATAATCCTAGATACTTGAGCTACTACAAATTGCGTGTACATAATTCAGTTGTATGCTTTCTGTAAAGGTGCCTACCGACCAATATTACTACCTGCTACATATTGCAGCTACATTGGACATGTCTCTGTCTCCTCTCTTATCCAGCCACCTCTGTTAGCCTAATTGTAAAAAAGGATTTTCACTAGGGGTAGATTCCCTTGAAAATCAATTATTATCCTCATTGTCAGCTCCTCTTCGGAAGGGCTCATGCCTGTCATTTTTCATATTATTGCGATAAGGGAAAGTTAGCGCTTTAATAAAAATGCCAACTCGGCAACTCACATGACTTTGCATGCATTTCCAACGACGACAAAAGGGCATACTTTGAACAGGAGGTCACTGCTTACTAGTGCTTACACTCCCTACCTTACCTTATCCTTTAACCGCCGGGGAGCCTTCGGCCCAACTTCGGTCCCAGCTACGATGAAATATGTAGTTAGGTAAAAATCAAATGTCAGTCGGGACAGTCGGAAAATTTGACAAGCGGGGCCCTGAGACACAAAAGTGCCCATGCATAATTTGCATGATTGGAGGTATCCGTTGCTGATGTTTAGTTTGAATAATTTCACCCTGACTTTTACCTTTGCATTTGGTTCAAACGTGAAATGTGCTTACTGTCCGGGAACACACTTTCGCTATTTTCTCTATCGCATCTGCCTGCAGCATTACTGGTTGAAACAGAAACAGACTCAGTTCTGACATTTTCGCGTTCTAGTTCCGACAAGAAGGTGGACAAGTCTCTAGTGGAATTGACGGAGGAAGGGAATCCGGTGAGCAATCGCTATTACTTACTAACACCACTATTAGTTTGCCAGGTAGTTAGTTTTCATGTCTTCATCTAAGTAGCCGCAGCCTCAGCCTAAAGTGGCTGACGCAAACATGGTACGAAAACGCATCTCGTATCAGTCGTATGTCGTAACATAAAATGCATACCTTGAGACTGAGATTCCACATTTCATATTTTTTGCCTGCCTTCCTATAAACGTAAATTCCTACTACTTATATATGTATACCAGCTTGCCTAAAAAGTAAATATAGCAAAGTTATATGACCATACATAACATCCATCCAATTAATATACAATCTAAAGGAATGACGGGCTTCAATCCAACCATATCATGTAATTTTTCTGTAATCGAAAATGCTATTAAAACATGCTCCTGTTGTTATTATTATTATTGCATACCACTACTGTATTCCATTGCATATTATTTTTTTACCTATTCTATTTAAGTTTTATTGCATTTCAGCCAAGTGCAACTTAGCGTTGGGGTTCACTAACTCATGTACGCCGAGCTTTTACTGGTAGTGGGAGAATATGGGAAGAGGAGGTTGAAGAAAAGTAACATGTTTTGGAATGGGTAATGTACAAAGTGGGCAAGATAATATGCAATGATATTACTAAAGGATTTTATGGGTTTCCATTCCACTCCATTCCATTCCAACAGTCCCAACTCACAGGAGGTACATTATGTACTGCACCAAATACTGCAGAAAAGAAAAACAGACTTTATGAGACTGCGTTCGTTCTAGAAGGCAGTGAAGGCATAATATTATTATCCTTATAGAATATAGATATGAATGAAATACAGAAGGTAAGGTAGGCAGGATAAAAGACTAGAGTCACACAGTCACACTACTGGCAACTTACAACATTCTTTCAACCGTCATGGTTTTATGCATCAAAAAGTAGTAGAATGGACAGTCGTGTGGGTTGTTTTGCTATGTGTGTGCTGCTACGAGAGAATTATACCGCATTGGCCTAAATTCTATGGAAAACTTTCCCACGATAAAGTTGTGTTGCTTCAAAGAAAGGAGATAGGCTAGGTGGCACGAAGCAAGGGAGAAAAATATAATATACATAAGAGGTACATACCACCTCCTATTTATGTCCTAAGTAAGTATATAGTAACAACAACAAGAAGCGGAGAGAGAGAGAGAGAACCATCCTCAGCCAGCACTCGGGACATATTTGCAGTTCACTCACAAGCGCAAAAAGCCGAATGATGAGAAAAAGGAATGGAATTGTGTAATCTAATAATATAACATAAACTAGGTAGTAGTCTGCGAAAAAAGTAGAGAGGTGAAATAAAATAATAAGACGGATTCTCCCATTCCAATTTTTCGCTAAAAATAGTAAAAATAAACAGTCGAACACTGTGGATTTCACTGATTTAAGTTGGCAGTTTTATCAGATGCGGGCAGACGTGAAGGCGAAGGGGTTATAGACAGACTTTACTTAGAGCCGAGTTTTTTGAGAGTTTCTACGAAGAATAAGTAATATAGAGGAAGGATCTATGATTTGACAGCGTCAAAAATCAAAAGGTTCGAGATTCCCGAGAGTATCATCGGGTGTTGTTATCAAATCCACTGTCAACTGTCACCAGCAAATAGCAATCCCAACGTTTTGTGATTAGACATGTCCTTCTTCTGCCCCAGATACTATCAGTTGTAAGTCTAATTCTTATTCTCAAATCCGTGGTTGGAAACTTTTGTTGAATGAAGTTATTGGATTCGGTTCGGGCGATTCTTCTGCTGCTGGGTGAATGAACACAACAAGTAGATTTGGTGTTAGTTTCCGTAAAACAGGAAAGTAATGAGTGGCTCGGAAGTTTTAGCATCAGCTGTAAATAATAATTCAGCAACGGCAGATTATGGCTATATGATTGGATGTGGAAATGATAATGACATTATTGATGATGCGGAGCCAATGAGTTCTGAGCAAGTGATTGTGAAGTCTGAAACAGAGTCCAATTCGTCTGATTCCAATTCCAGGAGTTCCAATTGTAATGAGAGTAGTATGGATTGCGTGATCAAACTGCGAGGACTCCCTTGGTCGTGCACCAAGGATGACATTGTTGAGTTTTTGGGTTGTAAGTAGTAGATAGACCACTGTTTTAATCTTTTAAAGTTTAGAGATTGGATTTTGCATGTTGAACTTGTAAACTTTTTTTTGTATTTAAATTGTACGTTTATAGCTGAATGCAAGATTTATGGAGGCGACGAAGGAATTCATATGATAACAACGCAGGAAGGAAAGGCGTCCGGGGAAGCATTGGTGGAGCTAGCTACTGAACATGATCAGGATCAGGCATTGAAAAAAGACAAGCGAAACATGGGGCATAGATATGTCGAGGTTCGCTATTCTATTATAATTCAATAAGCCTAAGCCTCAATCCATAATTAGTAATACCTAAGGAAGTGTCAACCAATTGCTGTTGCAATCCCTGCAGTCAAAATTAATAATAAAAATGCCAAATGCTGACTTTGTAGGTTTTCAAAATAACACGGGCGGAGTTGGAATGGGTACTCAAGAGAAGTCGCCCAAATCCCACAGGTAACGGATCGTTTGGGTACGGGAGAAATGGTGGTGGTGGCGGAAATTCCAGCGAGTCTTTTGTCAGGCTAAGAGGTATGTCGCTTGCGTCTTTGTATGTGGCATGTCTTCTCAATTCTTTGGTGGGGTGGGACACATTTTTAACAAATATGGAGTTTTAAATGAGGGTGAATATTAATTAATTGATCAGGACTACCTTATGATTGCACCAAGGAAGACATACATAACTTTTTTCACGGTACGTGTTTATACGCTTTATATGGTAGTATATACACATATACTTGTAATTTTTTTGGCTTGTTGAGTATGAGACATTTATTTTTTAAATATTTCTAAACGACGAATTTTAAACATCTATGAATTTTATAATAATAATGGGGTCATAAGAAATTGGGTTAATTTAAGCATTTAAAAAAATATGATGAGAGACTTTGCTATACTATATGGGTGGGCAGGGTTGGAGATTGTTTCGAGTGGGATCCAGTTGATGGTTGACGGGATGGGAAGGAGTAGTGGAGAAGCGTATGTTCAGTTTACAACAAAAGATCAGGCTCAGAAGGCTCTTGGGAAAGACAGAGATATGATAAAACACCGGTATAAGATATACAAGATAATTATATTGGTTATATGAATATATACCTTATTTAATAAGATACTTCCGTATTTTTAAATCTCGTCAAAGTATCATATGTATATTATCACTTTTGTCTCATGTTTTCAATACCGTATCTCTCCCTTCCTTTCATGTTGTTAGAATGGAATGTGATACTTATTAAGATGATTATATTTTTTCACCACGCACTTGTGACTTCACTCACTTACACAAGTCATTTTTACCAGCAGCAGTGTCTACCCAACTACCTATGCTATCTTTCAAACTATTTTTGCTCGCATGCGTTTCTACGTGCGTACGTGAGAATTCTTTAATTAAAATGTATCCACAAGAATCCCTCTTGACCTCTTCTATACTTTTCAAATATAATTACCTACGTTAGTAGCAGTTTAGACATTTCTCAGTTGAGTTGCTTTTTCAAATACTTAAATATATTTTCATTCAGAGCGATGATCCAGAAATTCCAAAAACAACAGTACACAATGAAACATTATTAGTTAGTTTTTCGTTGAATGTGAATTACTGTATGTTGCCTTTTTTTAACACATTAAAAAGTGGATACTTTCTACATGGAGGATAATGTCGATGCTGTTTTAGTTTGCTTTCATGTAGTATGTGGGAACGAGTGAAACTGGGCTTCAATTTGGGGGTGATGATGTTGATGATATCTTTCACTAACAACGTCACTGTACTGTGGATATGTTCAAGGGAATTGGTCAAGAAGGGTCGTTGGAGGAAGGCTAAGTTTTCAAATATTCCTAATTCAAACTAGAAAGCTGCGGTAACTTTCTAGGCGTATGTTTTACCATGAACGAATGGGAGATGAATTTACTTTGTCTACAATTCTATAATATCCTATTTTAGCGTTGTTATTACTATATATATAAGGTTGAATCCATTTAGAGCAGTTCACTCTTGCGGTATAACGAAAATACTACGGTTTCAATATTCGTATTTCATTTCACATTAGGTATGTTGAAATATTCACCGTGTCTCCGAATGAGTTAAGGAATGTACAGTCTATGGTAACTCGAGGAGGTGGGGGAGGTCGTTCTGCCGAGCGAATCCCTAGATCTGGACCGTATGACCGGCCAGGGAGCAAGGGCGATACAAGATATGGGAATAGACAGTCGCGGTACTTTAATAAAGGACGTGGTAATAATAATATAATAAAAATATGCTAATCACAGGACAAATTTAATTCATCAAGAAATGCTTTATTTATGTCATCATGATTTTCTAATAATTCCAGGTTTTGATAGCGACTCATGGAATAATTATGACACATGGGGAGGTGGTGGTGGTGGTGGCGGCGGCGGCGGCGGAGGAGGTGGCGGCAGTGCTGGGGGCCGATCTGGCAATATGCATCCTCCACCTTTGATTCCAGGTTCATTCAGTTTAGCGTACCTTTAATTAAGGCTAAATCTTTTGGAAAAAGGTTAATATAAAGGCATATCTTCAATCTACATATACAGGATTGAAAAGGAGCCGTGAGATTGAAGGAAATACGCGTCATTGTGTTCTAATGAGGGGACTACCGTTTCGTGCTGATGAAAATGATATACGAAGAGTAAAATAACAATTACGATATAAAAAAAAGTTGGTAGTAGCCCCGGTAAACCCACCAAACGCAAACATTGGTTTCAACGCGAATTTTGTATGTTTGATTCTAGTTCTTTTCGCCATTAACACCAACCGCAGTTCATATTATTTATGAATCCAATGGCCGTCCGTCCGGAACTGCAAAGGTTAACTTTGCCTCAAATGATGACGTGACTCGTGCCATGGCTAAAGTAAGCGTGCAACGATAATTCTAGATATGTGTTGAATTTACTTACAATAGTACACATTTCAATGTGAATTCTGCTGGATTTTGGTGAGTAGCACAAGGATCGTATGGAGCATCGCTACATAGAACTTTTCGTCCACCGCACGTAACCGGCTTTGCGAACCTGGCTGGACTCATTTTTGCCATAAATAAAGCTAGAAGAGAACCTGTTTCCCGTTGTGATCTACTGCAATACAATAATTTCCACAACCACCACCCATCGCACTAGAAATTACTGTCAAATCAGTATGATATCGATGTACTAGACATCATCTTTCTATCGTCAACAACAGTACTAACAACAATATGTAATGTTTCGAACTACTAGTTCTTCATTTATTCTACTATATACTCTAGCTTAGCTGTAAGATAACACTTACTATATACTTATACAATAGTTGAATATTAACTCAAAGTACGAGTACGCAGCCAATTTTTAAGGGGATATTTAATTATGAAATACACTATTATTAACGTTTATTAATACGTTTGTGTTTCTGTATCATCACCACGAGTATTACTTTATTGGGAAAGGAAGGGAAGCCTGCCTGCATGATTAGTACGAAGTGTTAAACGTTTTGTGATAAAATTATTTTTCATCTTTCTAGTACTTTTTCGTTCGTGTCTGTTGCACAAGTACAACTTTGTAAGTTTATTATTATGGTATTCTCGTTCGTGTAGACATGATTGTAGACAGTGTTGCAAAATTTAAAATCTTACTGTTTTTAGTAGTAGCAAGTAGTTAGTATCACTGTGTATTTAACTGTTGCGTATTTGTATGAAATAAATAATTAAAGATCATCAAGAACACTTTGGCTATGGCTTTAAAAAAATATAAAATCATTTAAAGAATTTGACTCCATCAGCGCAAACATGGAAGGGTACTTCGATAGATGGAATGTGAGGACTAAAGCTGACATACATACTGCGATATTGATGGTCTCCGGACTTTGAGAGTCTTATTCGAGTTGTTACCATATTCTTCCAGGCAGTTCCTAATGACGCGATATTTCCTTCATAGCTGGCAGGGCTAGGACTCCCGGTGACCTAATTAAATAAGAATCACTTGCCTTCATATATGTATCGTATCGATGTGACTATGTGGAATGCCATGCATTCATCATTGTTTAGTTTCACAACCTGATTGCAAACCACAATTGCTGCTGCGTGGTTATGAGAAAATTCATGAAGGATTTGGCCAAACTGACGTAGTTCCATCGTTCTACGAGATATGTCTTCATATTCAGAACGAAACACGCCAGCCACCGAGTCCACTATTACTAAACGAATCTTCTTTTCATTTCGTGTCGCAAGAGCAGGAAGTTTTGTCGTGACGCACTGGATTAGAGATTCCTATGTTATTGAAATTGAAAGTGAATTGTTAGATGAATATATAACTACAGAAATAGAGCTGATAATGATACATGTTAAAAACTAGTAATTCAAGTAATCTACTTACTGCGTCGGGCGCCTGCTCAATAAAAATATTATTCATAGGATCATCTTGAAGCTTTTCCTGATATTTCAGCTTAAAGTTATACGCAAGTTCGGAAAGTCGTTTGGAAGGTAATGCATCTTCGGTGCAAATGTACATAACACCTATATATTATAAATATTGTAGAAAATTTATAAGTAGCACGCAGCTAGCTCCTTTTCCTCTACAATCTACAATCACGTTGTTGTGCTTATTTAAAAACATGCCTGCATCTAAGCCACCATCACATTCTGGGAGTTGTGCCGTAATGGAAAGTTGAAGACAAAGTTGGGTTTTAGCAGTTCCGGCTTCTCCGTATAACTCTGTAATTCCAAACACAGGAATTCCCCCCTTCAAGCACTCATCCAGGTGGGGACAGCCCGTCGAGCAATAATCCTGCTTTAAATCAGAAGCTCGTACCACTAACGTATCTATCCGGAAAACTTCCTCATCCTCATCAATTTCTTCACCATCATCCGGTTCCCGATCCTTGCTGTCATCAAGTCTTTGTGCTACTTGGGAAGCTGGGGTCTGGGTGGTCGAAACCGCCGAGGATGATAACCATCCCTGTGACGCGGCAAATAAAGGTTCCGAGTAAATGTTGCTGTTTACGTCCATGCTCCAACAACCAGCAAATGAATGAAGGAGGGAAGGTTTGCAGTATTCATTCACACAACTGACAGACTGACGACAGACAACACAAGAAAGGATAGGCAAATTCATAGAAATAAATAAATACCTAGTTCATAAAGTTTATGTACAGTACCCAGTAATTGTAAGTGCCTCCTTTCAATTCAAACTTATATTCAAAAAGCGGATGAGGTGTGTGTAAAATAATTATTAAATCATGTTTCTCCGAAACAGCAATCAATAACTTGCACTGTAGGTATTTTGAGTGTTTAAATGTAATGGATGCACTGATGCACATTAGATGAAGTTATAGTTATTATGTAATTGTCAAGATCTCAAGTCAGCCTTCGGATTGACAGCAAGAAGAGGTGAGGGGAGAGACGTGTTCGCCTTCGCGCTGTGACTTACACATGTTCTCAACAAAGAGGTGGGTAACAGCGGACTAATCTACATATTATTATTATGATGCGCTGACTACGGCCTACTGAACTACTCACATCAGAAAATGACCTACAT